>OX422215.1:483586198-483841198 GCA_949130495.1 Sambucus nigra | reverse complement strand
TTGTCATAATCTGAAAATTAAACAACAAAAAATAAACGTGTTAATTCAAATCAATAGTAAATATACAAACAAAACCTTATTAAAGTCACTCAAAAAAGTTCTAAGCATACGCGCCAATTCTTATCTACTATTCTTCATATCAATCTTGATCGCCATCTCCATCTCTATCGACATACAAAAGTCCATTTCAAGGAAAACCTCCAGTAACATACATGCAATTAAACATGTAAATTGACCATGTAAAATGAGATGCATAGCATAATAATAATTTTACCTAAGCTCAACTACTGAATTAGTCCAAATGCCTTTACGCATTAATTTTGACTCCTAACCTCCTGTACATAAAAATAATGGAGAAATGAATTTATTACATTTTTTAAGAACTGGATATAAACACATAAAAATGGGGGAGATATTTTTGAGTTTGGGGATCACAAAATACCAAATTTCGTTGTTGACATCATAATATAAGACTACATTGGTATATGGATCCTATGATCCAATGGTTATATTCATTAAAATCTGGATCATCATGTTTGATCGATCTGGATCGTTTACTCTATGGGAGCTGATATATGCATATGTGTATTATGTCACAAATAGCAAACTCTGGACTATTTTTTTATTTTTTAAATGAACTATTGTTCGATGTTTTTCAACTTCGCCATGAAACAAAACATAACTAAAACAAAGTGAACCCACCTCCACACTTTCAACCAATAGGACGATCAGTAAGATTGCAACGTTTAGGAATGATTATACCATGCATTGGCTTAACTATAGAATTAATATCCATGTTAGAAATCATAACAATGTAGAGGCAGCTAGGATTGCGCCCCAGCTTCTTCACCTGAAGGCAACAAGTTTGAGAGGCGTCAGCATTTTCATCGTGTCCCCTGTCGATGCACATGTAGCCAACCTTCATAGAATTTTCATTATGTCCTTCATGTCCTTTATGCAGACCTACCGACACGTAAATCGATATAAACATTAGGATAAAGAAAGGTATGATCAAGATCGAATTGCAAGCATGTTCAAGTTAAAATTCACCACTAATCCCTATAAAAAATGAAGCAGCCAAACATGTTCAAGTCCACATATAACAACAACCTATTTAATAAAAGATACACCTTAAACATTTCAAGTTCGCATTCAACATTAATGTCTATAGCAAATAATCTCAACTATATCACCCGAAAATGAACTCAACCAACTTTATATGCAAGGAGATAATCAATTAACATGATTATATCCCGGGTACATGGTGCTATCTTTGATTAAACTGAAGTTAAATAGCAGCAAAAAGTGATATAGAACTTATATAGCAGTAAACTCAAGTTATGTAGAAGTAAAAAACTTGATGGCTTCATATGATATCAATAGAAATTTAAAAGAAGATAACAAATCGAATGCGGGTAGCAGGAGTGAGATCACAACTGTCCCTTGGGTAGAAACAGAAACAAATCAGGTCTCTTAATGCATAATTTTCCACTCCGAAAGTCTTATACATAATAATAATGGAAAATGGATTTATTATTTTTTTTTACAACTGAACATAGCCACATATATTTTTATAGCTTAATCTTCATTTGAGAATAATGGAACCACAAATTCAGTCGCGGATTGGACTGAACAAGATACTGTCAAAATCAAAGTAATTTTTTTTAAAGGGAAACTATTACCAAATTAGCATTTGATTTTGTCAAAACAAAATTTGCTTTAGATAGATGCATATTATGTTGAAAAATATTACTCCGCTTTGGAAAAGAGAAAATTTCACTTTCTCAACAGAGCTAGATAACCTTAGGAAATTAATGTAACTTGATTTCTGTGATGGATGTGTTTGAAGGGAGGAGCTGCAGCTGGTTGCTTCTATGTTAGCTGAGGCCAATGCAAATGATTGACAGATAATCGGAGTGATTCGGGTTCTTCTGCAGCAATTTTGTTGCATAAAGCATCACAATTACTAATCACTTCAATTAACCTTCCTTTTAGCTCCCTAAGCCCCACCTGTAATGTTACAAAACTACCTCTTGCATACTCCTACTTCTCATCCATTTCAACATAATTCTGTGAATTACTAATAACAATTACATAATGTTACAAATTGTGTTAATTACTAATCACAATTACGTAATGTTATAAAAGTACCTCTTGCAACCATCTACTGATATATAGTTGAAGAGCCTAATAACTTCGATAACATAGTTAGCATTTGCAACGTGGGACAGCTTCAGCTGCCTCACTGTAATTGGTACTGCAGCTTCAGCTGCCTCAACGTGGGATAACTTCGATCAACCGTACTATAGCTTCCAGCTGCCTCACTGTAATTGGTACTACAGTTGATTCTCCATTTTCATTTGCATGTCGCCTCATATCCTGTCTAATTTTCATACAACTATCAGACAATAATGTGGCTGCAGAATCTGATAAACGGTGGTGGAATACAACTTGATTGTATTGAATACACCCCTTGAGCCAATTTCCTTCTTTTGAAGGTCTCATGTCACCAGTGGTCGCATTGGCAGATGCATGAACTTTGATGATATGGCTAGCAATAGTCTTGTCTTGACTATGCATCTTGACATCTTTAACATTGAAGATCAAAATTGTGTTGAGTGATAATTTAATTAAACAATACTTAATATCACTTTTTGTGATCTTTGATTTGATAACCCCGAGTAATATGTGCTTAAAAACCAAAATTGGGGTATCCAATTTTATGTTTTTCGTTTTTAACTCTTTCCAGTATCTGCAGCTCCTGATTCTCAGCAAATGCAAAATGAAAGAGAATTTAGCTTAGAATAAAATGCAGGGTAACCATTTATAAATTCTTACTAATATGATCTCTAAGGTTTATCAAATCCAAAATAGCAAAACAACGGAGTTTATCTCCTCACGGAAGGCGTCTCACTCTGCACTTTGAGCTGTAAGATGTTCTTATATTCTTCAATATCTAGTCCTTCAGGCAAGATAGAATGCATAAATATATTGCTAGAACCGACTCGACAAAACATTATCTTTAGCATCCTCCTACTCCTCATCCATTTCAACATAATATTCATGTGGGTTTCGTTGTTCAATCCACTAATGCCAGATTCCCTCTTGAGGTTCCAAGCATTGGAGAGAGTAAATGCGACGTGGTGTTTGAGGACTTCATAAAGACCTTCATCTATATAGGAGGACTCTTGGTCCAGCACCTAAATTCACATAATTTAGTTAAGCTCAAACATGCTTCTTTTGGTGTGTCCTTAAAAGTATAAGATATATACATTATATGTTTACAAAAATTACAAAGAAATTGTATGTAAGCCAAAATGAAAAGTGTGTACATAAAGTCAAAATAATGCCAAAAATATTTTTGTAGGCCAAACATAGAGTGGTTACACATTGTGAATCCATAAAACTATTCTAGTTTGGGGTCTAGGATACTAAAATCTTTTTTAAATTGACAAATATAATAGAAAAATAACATTACTTTGCTCCTAATCTTCAATGAAAGTTGTCAAAATAACAACAACGCATAAACATTAACCATTATTTGAATCAAAGACATTACAAATCAATTCACTTGCGTGAAAAGACATCTAAATACGTTGCCAAAAAATATAGAGGAAGAAGTAATCTATACCTACACTCGAAGAACATTTCTCAAATGATGAGAACTATAGAATTTGATCATGTCTCTCCTTCCCACTATTTTAAACCTCCCAAGAACATCTTAATAATGAATTGTGCTTGTCTCATCTACAAAACTCTCCAGTTGTTCAGTGGAGGCAACCCTAAACATTTCCAGGTCTTTAATAAACGCACAATTCTTTCACATTGATATTAACCGTCTTATCCATCTTGTGCAACACCTGATGGGGTGATTCCCTCTCAATTCTCTCTTCATCTTGGCTTCAGCTACGGATTTCTTCCATCCTTCTTCAGCTGAACAGAGAAGTAACATGCCGAACAACGGTTTTCTTCAGTGCCTCTTCTCCAAAACAGAGAAGTAACATGCATTCTTCCATGCCTCTTCTTATGTGCATCATTGATTCCTATTAAAAACACAGTAGCAGAATATTAACCGTTAATCGAAGTCTTCATAGAGGTGGTTGGTAATTATTGACGAAAATCAAAGAATGGTTTCCAGATCTAGTACGTGTTTGAATAACAAAGTAATAATGCAATAATACATACCCAAATTGAGGGGTGTAAATGGTCTTCGATTGATGTTGGGCCAATCACATGGGCATTTATCCGAACACCTACAATGAGGTTACAAAATGTTAAATCCGAACATATATTAAATCAATAGTCTAAAGCAAGCAGCCGATTCGGCCATTAGAGAGACATCAAAACTAAATAATTCAAAAAATTAACATCGGTGAAGAAACCAACTAATTGTGCATAAACTAACTAATTGTGCATAAACTAATTGTACAACAATTGTGCAAAACCTAATTGTGCAGAATTAGCATCTTTATCAGCACAAACCTAGGACATTATAGTATCGTAGAAAGAATAAAAAAATAATCATAGAGAGAGATCGAAACTAAATAATTCAAAAATAAAAAATACACAAAATCTTATAATGACATCTAAGACCGTCCATATTTTCCTTTTCCATGCCATCGACGGAAATTCACATACCCAAGAACATAAAAAATGATAATAAATCTTTAAAATTATTTTTCCTTTTTCAAGAGTAACAAAATGTTCGTTTTCACTTCTCGATTAACTATAGAGGCAACTAAACCATTAGAAAATTAGTGCCAAGTAGATTTCTAACATATCGAAATTCCAATCAACGGGATTTCTCCTTCCTAAAAGCATATCAATTTTGGCATTAAAATAGATTTTAAGGATATTCCCCCAAAAAATGAAACTCGACAAAAGTTGAAAGTAACAGAATTGAGAAATCAGTGTCTATGTCCATTATTTAATTTTTCAACCTAAAAATCTTCAATAAATCAATGGGAAAGAGATTTACGAACCCAGTTAAATATGTATACTAACACTTCAATGCACTTTGCTAAAATATATATACTAACTCTTCGATCCATTTTGAATCCCACAATACATTCATTAAATCTCAATAATACAAAAAACAAAGTATATAATAGAATAAAAAATACATTTTTCAAACCAATACAAAGTTAAAAAATATACCTATCAACACCCAAATCATAAATCTAACATCGTGGGGACAAATAGTAAATCTGAAGAAGATATATCTAACCTTTGGGAGTTGATCAAAAATCGCAAATCTGAGATCCCAAATTGTAATCGTAAATCTAAAATAATGGGAAACCAAATCTAACATCATTAGTGTATATAGACCCATAAAAACCAAATAAAGAATAGAGGAACAATAAAATGAGGGGAATACGTTCGATTCACATCTACAAAGTAAACAACAAAAAAATTCTAATTGAAAGAGAATAAATAACTCAAAACCACCCAAAATGGTGGAAGCCCTAATTTTTACCTGTTGATAGCGGGGAGTAATGGTTAGAGGAGGGTTGATTGGCTGCGATTCACAGGGGAACCGGATGAGGAGAGATGGTGGTGAGAGGGGGAGGTAGCGGGGCAGAGGGTTTGCAGAGCACATGGCTCGAGGTTAGTGTGGGGGAGAGGATGAGTGAGAGAGGGAGCCAGATGAGGTAGGGTTTTTTTTGGCTTGCTGATGAGAGGACGGGAGAGTGAGAGCTTTGTGTGAGAAATGAGAAAGTGTCAAAAAAACTTATGAATGGATTATGACCATAGTACCCAAATTTTTAATTGAAATGTAAATTTAGTAAGTAAAAAAGAGGGGGACATCAAAGATTTGAGGGGTAAAAAAGAAAGTGCAAAAAAATCATAATGATGACATCATTTTTGTATCTTATGACATATATAAGTTTCTTACTTTATTTTATATATATATATATACGAACCCGCTGAATAATTCCTCGAATGTCTTTCGTCCCATACATTCCTAAATTTAAACCCCGGATCTTTCCCACTAACCCTAGACTTATACGTCCCCCATTTACTCTTTTAGAGTTCATCGTGCTCTATTTAGGATCCCCTAACATTTATCTACAAAAGAAATCCATCTTCGATCCTTTTAGTCCACGAAGAACTTTTCAGATTTTCTGCCAAAATCGAACCGAACCGATTTCCACGAAAAATGAACCGGTCTGATCACTGGATCGAACCGATTACCAAGAAAAATGGACCAGTTCGGTCAGTCCAAATTTCTGCTTTTGATTAAATTCACTCTTATACTCACCCAATTCAATTTCTTTGGATGCTAACATCACCCAACCACATTAATGACATCTACACACTATGATTTACCCAACATACAAAGTTATACTTAGGATTCATCAATTGATCTAAGAATTAAACCCTAAATCTTATTGATGCAACCCTTTCATCTTTTCACTAAAAATCACACCATTAACATGGGTTTTAACTTAGATTTCATGTAGGATTATTATTACATCAAATTTATATGAAATCATCTCCCAAAAACCCATTTTTGATTCAAGAATCCCAACCCAAAATTCATAATTTTCTCACCAATTATGATATGAACAATAAACGCACTTAATAGTTAAAGAAAGTTACAAACTTGCCTGGTTGGATAAATCCGACGATCTCATGCCAGAATCCGCCAGAACTTGGCCAGAAATCTTCTCTTTTCTCCCTTTTCTTCCTTCTTTCTCTTATTTTTTCTTTCTTTCTTTCTTTTTTTTTTCTTTCTCTCTTTCTCTCGTGGCTTATAAGAGAAGAAATAAGGGTTTATCCCTTTAATAACCCCAAAATTGACTCATATACACCAATGTAAGTCCCTACTTATCCAAAAAGTCCTTGGAACCCAAACACTACCCCCGGGTACTCTATTCTGACTATCTTAGCCCTTCTGAGACCAACCATGCACTCAAAATCTCCATCTGAGTCACTTATAAAAAATTCACGTCTTCTACCCAACACATCTCCGCACGTATTTTTCGCATAAAATAGCATCGCTTGTTGCTTTTATTCACTTGTGACATGAAATACAATTAGTCCATATTAATTACATTATATTTTCAAATTATTAAATTACACCCACTCATTTAATTTAAATATCCATAAAAGTAAGGGATATTATAGCATCCTCAACTGCCTACCCATTTGTGTCATTGACTCCAGCAATTTGACTATTACTCCCTACCCCTTAATTATGCCAAATTTCATAATTAGTCCCTAATCCCAATCCCATAGATGTAGAACCACGTAAGTCCCAATCCCACCAATCAAACCATACGCAATCGAGCAAGTCAACGACATCAAAATCAGCATCATAAAGGCTGGGATCGCCTCTCTCATGTCGTCCCAATTGATCTCTTTAATCATTAAAACCCCCACTAATATTAGAGATGGTCCCATTGCCCACGCCGATATAGACGCTAATAGTGGCGTAAAGAAAAACACTAATAAAAAGGAGATCACCACAGTCAATGTCGTCTGGCCACCTTCTCTAATCCGCAACCAATTTCCCATCTTACCTATTAGATTTCCAGATTCCCTAATGGCCAAAATTTCTTTGCCAATGACAATATCTCAAATCATAAACCTTATGTGTAATATAAAAGATATAAATTACAGAAGATAACGGACAGGTTCGGGACATAAGGGAGATAAAGAATTACACAGGCAAGCGAAGAGGTTTTTTTCTTGGACCATTTAAGAGGCTTTCGTTTGAAACAGGAAAGAGAATAGCGGGGGGGATTTTTATGGGTAGGGGAATGATTTTTGTGGATTTAAAAATTTGTTGACACGTGGCCAACTTGAAATAGGAGGACCTTTTACTAACTTGTATAGCATTTTATAGTAGTTATATATTATAGATTTTCTTGGGCATGGTCATTATGCACTTTATATATTTTATAAATATTAAGAGTTATTTTTATATATGTAAATAGCAAAAAAAATGAATTTAGAAGAATATTAGTTGTTTTGTCATTAATAGGGCTAGCGTGCTAGTTAATATGACATTAATTGAAAGGTTAAGGGAGATTAGGTGAGGGAGATGAGAAGGTTGACATGTGAGCAAATTTTGTATGCATTTTATGAGTTTATTTTGATTAAAACAATAAAAATAAAATTAGGAAGAATATTAGTTATTATAAAATCAATATGAGAGTTAAGGTAGGGCATTTACGAGGGGATTTGAAGGGTTAAATAGAAAATTGAAGGAAGGAAGAGTGGGAGACAAGGCATAACGTGTTTATAAAGGTTTTGTGGTTATTTAAAATCTACCTATAGATATATAAAAGTGTGTTAAGGTTTAAAGCCTTTATGCACCTTTTAATGAGAGAATTTCGAGAAAATTAATAGAGAAAATAAGATGAAATTGAGAAAAAAATTTAATGGTAAATAAAAGGAGTTTTCAATATAATATGAAGATTATTATTATTTCCAACTCAACATTTTCAATTATTTTGGTGCTTTGATTCGACGGTTTAACTTTACGCTATTGGAGGTAGGTTTGTTCTCATGTGGTTATTTAGTGTTCTATACATGTTCACCTTATTTGTATATTTGTATATTTGTATATTGCATGATTGCATACTAGTTTCTCTTATTTCAAACAAGTTATGTAATTTTGTGTTCATGACAATTAGTTGGGAAAAAACGTCATTAAATTTATTTATGTGATATTTTGGGATATAGAATTTGGATAGATAATTTATACAAATTTTGTGGAAATTAAATCTATTAGTAAAGTTCATAATTTTAGGATAATGACTAAATTATTATTTTTTAAAGGATGCATAGACATCCCATAGACAAACCACCCGCGGTATGAGGTGTGCTTTTGGGCTACAATTTTTATCATTTATCGAATGAACTAGGCTATCAACCCGTTAGGATGTTGAGAAGTTTTTAATGGTTAGACGATTAGGGGAGTACCCTATCGTGCTTGTCTGATTATGTGGTGAGATTGTTTATTTTGGTGCAATGGATTATTCAGATGATAAATTATAAGAGATTATAATGAGAGTCATCACTGTATTAAAGGAAGTGCGACAGAGATTTTGTATATAGGAAATTTTAGTTAGTGTAGGGACACATGGTGATATCCTAGGTATTGATTGTCATTATCTTGGGATTATAGCCGAGAAGGCATATGCATACACTTTTATATATGACGTATGTACACACTAGTATGTGTAGTTCACTTGGAGCATTTATACGACCTATTGAGTTTCTCTCTCACCCCCTCGAGTTATATATTTTTCATGACTTGTTCATGTGAAGGATTATTATTATTAATGTTGCAGCATATTTCGGATACAAGGATGCGGCAACAATTTTAATAAATGGATTTATACTTTATTCTAATAAAAAAATTATTGTACAACTTTTATTTCATTGTAAAGAACTATAAAAAGATATTTTGAGATCAATGAGATTGACTTGTTTTATTTACATAGTTCTTGAGAGAAATTTTGGTGAGAAATAAAAGGAGTTTTCAATAGAAGATGGAGATTATTATTGTGGGGACTAGGGTTACGAAGTCACATTAACTTCATGTATTCAGAAGGACCCCACAAGTTTCTTGCGTATCAAGTCAATTGAGAAACCATGCCACACAAGACTTTTGCATGTATATCCCTTGGGACGGCTTAAACTGATGAGAGATAGGTCCGAACTTCTAGGGATAGTTGTTAATGGATAATAGGAGTCTCTTAAGATCCTAAATAAATGTAAACCCACCCCTTTTAGGGACGGACATGTGAGATTGTAAAGTCGAGCAGTATTACAACTATAACGACATGTTCTCTAAGTTAATAAAAGAGAAATCCCAAAGCCCGAGGAAGTAAGCATGTTGCCGAACCACATATATTCATGTGTTGTGTGTTTTTTAATCCCCCCCCTGAGTTTTTTTCCTTATTTAGCTTTTTTGCATTGAATACAGACATTATAGGAAATTACCACTTACAATTAGCATCGTCTGTGGGAACCAATTTGAGTTCTTTGCCAATAGCTAAATCTATGAGATGTCTCACTCATCGAACCCAGATCATGTGAATGTCAACGACCTGGAATGTCATAAATATCATAGCTATGGAAAACTATAGGGTTATCTCCTCGACCACAAAGATTACGATGACCAGGGCTGCCGTCAACTGACCCCTCCCTCTCAGAAGGTTATATTTGAGATTAGTGAGTATTATAAGTCCTAAAATGATAATTATCATCCTTAGGAGGATAGGATGGTGAAAAGTGATGATCTTGAGCTATACAACCATATCTCAAGACTCATTAACAACTAAGAGAAGCGGTGTAATACCCCGTACTTTTGGCTATATTTATTTTTGGGATTAATTAATTAAATGCGTATTAATTGGAAATTAATCCGGGTTATAAATACTAACGAGATGCGAGTTGGTATTTGATTATGTGCATACATGTTTTGTTATATGTATTTGGTATTATAAAAGTTGTCGTGAGATTTATATACTGTATTTTAGAAATTTTGTTGAGACGCGTGGGACCGCCGCGTCACGGTATAATATTTTGATTATAAAAGTGAATTTAAAATCTATAAACCTTATGGTCGTTTTGAGTGTGCCAACGCGTCCGGAAGAGTCGAGATAGTCAGAAAACACTAGCCGGGGGTATAGTTTGGATTCCGGGGTATTTTTAGGCTATACCGGCATCATAAAGGGTATTTTGGTAATTTTACATTTTTAGGAATTAAAAGTGACGAAAATTAGAGATGTAAATCTGATGTGGATTAAACCCACTAAGCCCATTAACCAAACCATATTAACCTAGAAGGATACGTAGGTTATTAGAAGAGTTTTCTAAGTTCCCAAATCAAAACCCTAGCCACCTTAAGCCACCATTGAAGAGGAAGCTTGGAGAGAAGAAATTCTGCAGAAAAGTTCTACCAAACCTACACCAAACTCAGAGACAATCAAGGCAAGTGACTTTATTCCATTTAATTTCAGAGAATGTCTTTTCCATGTTAGAAATTGAGGAATTTTAATTGTTCTTGAAAGATGAATGAAAACCCATGTAGTTTGGAGATTAGAACTTGAAAATATTGAGGAGAATTGCATGTAGAATGATAGGTAGGAAATTATTCTCATGATATCTGTGATAGGAAGGAATTGAAATGGATTTATAGTGAGTTAATTCATGATTCAAAAGTTAGGGTTCATGTTCTTGAAATAATGGGGAAAAAGTGTAGAGATTTATATTTTGATTGATGTTAAAGAAATTTAATCCTTGAAAATATGTTAGGAGTTGACTTGAATATGTTTAGGATGAATTAGAGACCCTAAAACGTTGTTGGGATGAACTTTGGAAGAGATTAGGAGTGTTAAAATGGATAAAAACGAGATGGGGAAAAATCTGGGACGAATCTGGCAGCTCGTTAGAAGCCCCTACCCAGGTCGTTCGAACGAACTCGTTCGAACGAGCTTCTAACGAGTTGACCAGTCGCTGCTAACGAGAAGGGGTTTCGTTCGATATCTCGTTCGAATGAGATATCGTTAGAAGGTACAGTTCGTTCGAACGAACTGGAATCTCGTTCGAACAGCCTCGTTCGAACGAGACTTCTAACGAGTTAACAGAGGAATCTCGTTTGAACAGTCTCGTTCGAACGAGACTTCTAACGAGTTGACAGTTTGATCCTTTTTGGACTGTTTTGATTTTTGGAGTCCCGTAAACTTGTTCGAGGATATAGATAACCTTCCTTTGATGATGTAAGGATAGATTTGGGACTTTTGGGTTATTACGAGGAGTAAACTATATACGGGAGTTATATTAAATGGACGGTTTGGGTTGAGACGTGAGTGTCTACTACGACGTGAGAAGATTATGGCGCGTATGATTATAAATCGGAATAGTATAAATTGTGATAACTATAGTTAGTACGAGAATGCGATATGTACTACGATTAAACTACGGGATTACTAAGATGTGTGTTTACTTAGTATTGGTATATGATTTGTGTGTATGACATACCTACCATACTTGCTATCATGGGAGGTTTGCGTTCACTTAGGGCCCTCTAATCCTTGTGTTGCCCGGATTTAGACTGGTTACCTTGATGAACATAGGTCATAGAAAGACTTATTGGGATATTAATAAGTCCGCTGATCGTAGGAGCGTAGGTATGTGCGTGACCTATGTGATGTGACTGTGTTCGCCTCCATTGTTTGTGATGTTGTTATCTGTGAACTATTCCTGAGAGATTCAGAATATGTAATCCTTATGTACGTGATGTACCGGGATGGATAGCAGAGTATGTGTGCACCACAGCTTAGTTCTCGGGGTGCTTATATTGTATATTTATGTTGTGAATAATATACACTTAATTAATGGGAACCTTCATGTTAATGTTGTGAATATAATTACGGTATGGTTTCGAGAAATGTAACGAGTTAGCTGATAGTGATATATATATTGCATATTGAGCATCTGAGTTTACGTTAAACCCCTACATAATTACGAGCGTTATAATGTTATTAGAACCGAGTAATATGGGTAGGACCTATGATAGTCTAGCTAGAGATGATGTCACTTAGCTAGTGGTTTGTGTCGTTATAGATGGGTACTTACGTTAGGAGTGCACAGTTAGACGAGAGGTGAGAATATCATGTGAGTGTACGTCCTAACATGTACTTTGCATTTAATGTTTTAAATGTTTTTAAAGCACTTGTAGGTTTTTAAAATAACTCCACATTCGGGCTCTGACCCGTTTGCTTTTCAAATCTTTTTCTTGTAAAACCATTTTAGGTGCCCAGCCACAAGGACACCAAGCATAGGATACTCATTCAGGTGACGAGTTGTAGCTGTTTGTGGAAGCTACAGGGATTTGCTTGTAGACGCTTCTATCTTTTGGATTCCAGAGTCACTATCTATCAGTTGTAGGGCATGTTGCCCATTTCTATTTAGAGCATCTTTTACATTTCAGTTTTCAGACTTTAGCATGTATTGTTTCAGTATTCAGTTTACTTTTCAGTTCTGGGATTTGTAGTGAGGAGTTTTCCTCCAGACTTTATTTACACTATGTGATGGTTATTCGTTTTACTTCAGTATGGTGAATGGCGTTATTTATTTCTTCATTACATTTGTTGCATGTTAATCAGACTTTAAATAAAATTTGGCACTTACTTTTTAAATACTAGGTGGTTAGTAATCATTAAAACATTTTCGACAGTGATGCTTTTAACTGGACCAACTTGGAATTTTGAATTAATTTAATAAAGGAGTAGCTACTCGGTATTTAATTAGTCGGGGTGTCACAGGTGGTATCAGAGCATCAGGTTCTAGTGTCCTTTACGATCTGTACGGCTATTATGTTTCCGCTAAGTTTCTTTGATATAGAGCCCTATATTTTAGGACTGTTGTACTCTTTTTGTGTATGCTTCGTTCTTCAGCTATCTTAAGTTTATAAACAGCGAACTTATAAACTTTGTTCTTATTTCAGATGCCTCCACGACGTGCACGGCGAGTTCCCAGGGATGCAACGCCCGAACCCCAGCCCGCTCCAGTTCAGGGCATGATGAACGCCGCTGAGGTTACAGCTATAGTAGCTCAAGCGGTAAATGCCGCGATTGCCGTTGTTCAGCAGGCACCACCACAGGCGCCGGTTGCCGCGCCAGTGCAGGTTAATGCATTCCCGTCTGCTTGGGAGCGTGTACGTGACGCTTTTCAGAAAGCGCATCCGCCAGAGTTTGCAGGTAGCTCAGATGTAGTAGTCTCGAACCAGTGGAGGAAGGATATGCAGAGGCACTTGAGGATGTATGAGTGCACGGATGTCCCGAAGCAGGTGCTAGCTACTTTCAAGCTAGTTGGATCTGCGCTACAGTGGTGGGAGTCTATTACCACCATGGAGGAGAGGGATACTCTCACGATTCAGGAGTTCTGGGTGCGGTTCGAACGCAAGTACTTTCCGTCAGCTGTTCATACAGAAATGAGGACGAGATTGATGAGTCTGAAGCAGGAAGGCAAGACTGTGGCCGAGTATGAGGCCGAGTTCACGAATCTGTTGAATATCGTTCCAGATGAGATACCAACAGAGAAGAAGAAGATTGAGAAGTTCACGGACGGGTTGACATGGAGGATCCGTCAGCATCTGTTAGGGAACCTTTCGTTGGCCACGTATTCTGATGTGGTTAACGCTGCTTTGTTACACTGCCAGGACCATCGCTTTCATATGGCTGAGGGCAAGAGGTTGGGAGAGTCTAGCCATCAGGGCAGGACAGGGGGACATGGTGTCAGTGGGGCACAATTTGTCCAGGGGCAGAGACAGGGTGAGCAGGGTGAGCAGCAGGGGGATCAGAAGAGGTTCCGATCAGGGAACTACAGGCAGGGACAGGGAGGTTTCCGTCAGGGCCATCAGGGTCCAAACAGCCATCAGGGCCAACAGGGGCAGAATGGGCAGCAGTTTCACCAGGGCCACCAGGGCCAAGGGAGGAACGGTAACGGCCACCAGGGCCGGGGACAGCAGGGACAGAGAGGAGGGAACTTCCCAGGGAAGTGCTTTGTTTGTGGAAAGACTGGCCACAAGCGACAGGATTGTCCTGATAGGGGCAGGACCCCACAGCAGCAGCAGCAGGGTGCTCGCCAGGAGCCACAGAGGCCTATGTTTCCCGCCGCTCTTCCCGCACCGCCACAGATGGCAGCATTGCCACCCATTCCAGCAGTCCCAGCTCAGCAGGGGCAGCTACAGTATGGACGTGTCTACAACGTCCACCAGGCTGCAGTTCCATAGGCACCACCCGCGATTGAGGGTACGTTTCCTATCCATGGAACTATGGGTCGGGTATTATTTGATACGGGTGCTACACACTGTTTTATAGCTACACACTTCGCGAAAGCTTTAGGATTGTTAGCTACGGCAGAGAGCACAGTGACGTGTGTCGACTCACCATTGGGGAGTGGGTCACTTATTTTCTTTATATGCCGGGGAGTGGGGGTAGAGATTGGTGGTTTGGTATTACCTGCAGACATGTTAGTGTTAGACATGCATGTTCACGATGTGATTATTGGGATGGATTGGCTCGTAGCTTATAGGGCCATGATTGATTGCTTCAGCGGGAGCATTGTTTTTGCCATTCCGGGGCAAGAGATGTTTGTAGTGGTGATGCCTCGCCCAGAGGGAGGATCGACCGCTCATCTGTATTACATTGAGGAGGATACCTCTAAGGAGGTAGTGATTCCTTTAGATTCTATCCCAGTAGTCAGGGAGTATTCGGATGTGTTTCAGGAGATACCAGGCTTACCCCCCAGTCGAGAGATAGACTTTGTTATAGATTTGCTACCGGGTACGAGACCTATAGCACGCGCACCGTACCGTATGGCTCCAGCTGAGATGAGGGAGTTACGGGATCAGATAGAGCAGCTGTTAGGTCAGGGCTTTATTCGCAGGAGTACCTCACCTTGGGGCGCTCCAGTTCTGTTTGTGAAGAAGAGGGACGGTTCACTGAGATTGTGTGTGGACTACCGAGAGTTGAATAAGGTCACGATACGGAATAAGTATCCGTTGCCTCGAATCGATGACTTATTCGACCAGTTGAGAGGAGCTTCTTTCTTCTCAAAGATTGACTTGAGATCGGGATACCATCAGTTGCGTATCAGGGAGGAGGATGTCTCGAAGACTGCGTTCTTGTCGAGATATTATTCTTACGAGTTTCGGGCTATGCCTTTCGGCTTGACCAACGCTCCAGCTGTGTTTATGGACTTGATGAACAGAGTGTTCAGGGATTTTCTAGACCAGTTTGTCATTGTCTTCATTGATGATATTCTGGTTTACTCCCAGACAGAGGAGGAGCACGCCGAGCATTTGAGGCAGGTTTTGCAGACACTCCGTCAGAACGAGTTGTACGCAAAATATGAGAAGTGCGGGTTTTGGCTGAAGGAAGTCCAGTTTTTGGGGCATATTATTTCCGATTGGGGAATATCTATTGATCCGGGGAAAGTATCAGCGGTGAGGGAGTGGCGACAGCCCACGACACCAACGGAGATTCGTAGTTTCTTGGGTCTAGCAGGATACTACAGGAGGTTTATTCGGGGTTTCTCGGAGATAGCAGGTCCTTTTGACACATCTGACACGTAAGGGTGTGCCATACATCTGGAGTGATGCCTATCAGTTGGCATTCGATGAATTGAAGGACAAATTGACCTCAGCACCTGTGTTAGCATTGCCGAGACCGGGAGTTGAGTATTTGCTTTACACCGATGCGTCTTTGCAAGGACTGGGAGGTGTATTACAGCAGGAGAGACATGCCATAGCTTATGGTTCCCGTAAGCTTAAGCCTCATGAGAAGAATTACCCCACGCATGATTTGGAGTTGGCGGCAGTAGTATTTGCCCTACGGATTTGGAGGCACTATCTTTTGGGGGAGAAGTTCCAACTGTTCACGGACCACAAGTCCCTACAGTACCTATTCACGTAGAAGGAATTGAATATGCGGCAGCGTAGGTGGCTTGAATTTATGAAAGACTACCAGTTCGACATCCAGTACCACCCGGGTAAGGCTAACGTGGTGGCAGACGTGTTGAGCCGTAGGCCAGCAGATGAGGTGGCAGAGGTGTGGAAGGCTAAGTGGAAGGAATTGGGACACCAGGATGCAGTGGCCCGCTCCTTCATGTCTGTGATGACCGTTACACCGCAGATTATCACGAAGGTAGTACGGGCACAGGCCAATGACTCGTTCTGTCAAGAGCAGATAGTTCGATTACTAGCAGAGGGAGCCGAGTCCTATACCGTTAGCTCAGATGGGGGATTGCGCTTCAATGGGAGATTGGTAGTTCTGGAAGGGGAGGAATTGCGGCACGATGTGATGGCAGAGTCGCACGGCTCACGGTTGGCGGTACATCCCGGAGGGGACAAAATGTACCAAGACATGAGACGCCAGTATTGGTGGAGCGGTATGAAGAGAGATATCGCTGAGTTTGCTTCGAAATGCGCCACTTGTCAGCTTGTAAAAGTGGATCATCAGAGACCGACAGGATTGCTACAGCCATTGGAAGTCCCGGTGTGGATGTGGGAGAGCATATCCATGGACTTTATTACGGGGTTGCCTACGTCGCAGAGGGGTCACGACTCTGTTTGAGTAATTGTGGACAGGTTGTCCAAGGTCGCTCACTTTTTACCCGTAAGGACTGACTACACTATGGGACAGTATGCCCAGCTCTTCATTTCAGAGATTGTGAGACTTCACGGTGTGCCCCTAAATATCGTGTCTGACAGAGACAAGATATTTGTTTCGAGGTTTTGGGAGAGTTTCCAGGAGGCCATGGGCACGGAATTACGATTGAGTACGGCTTATCATCCGCAGACCGATGGGCAGACAGAGCGCACAAATCAGATGTTGGAAGACATGCTACGCATGTGCATTATTGACTTTGGGGGTGGATGGGAGCAGTACCTCCCACTGGTGGAGTTTGCTTACAACAACTCATATCAGTTCACTATTGGCATGGCTCCGTTTGAGGCATTGTACGGTAGGCCTTGTCGTTCCCCAACATGTTGGTTAGAGGTGGAGGACAACAAACTACTTGGGCCGGAAGTGATTCAGGATACTTCGGCAAGGATTGAGTTGATTCGGAGTCGCATTCGGGTAGCTCAAGACAGGCAGAAGAGTTATGCTGATGCGAAGAGATTTTTCAGGGAGTTCCAAGTGGGGGACCAGGTTTTGCTCAGGGTATCTCCTATGAAGGGGATTATGCATTTCGGGAAGAAGGGGAAGTTGGCACCGAGGTATGTGGGGCTGTTTCCTATTATTGAGCGGATCGGACCGGTTGCGTATAGACTTGGACTACCGGAGCATTTGCATCGGATTCACGATGTATTCCATATTTCCTCGCTGAGGAAATACCTTAGAGATAATTTGGCTCATTCTCACATTGCTGTGGAGGACATCGATATCCAGCCGGATAGCTCCTACGAGGAGAGGCCGATTGCTATTTTGGACCGAAGCGAGAGGAAACTGCGGTCAAAGATAGTTCCGTTAGTGCGTGTTCAGTGGCGACATCACAATGTCGAGGAGTCCACATGGGAGCGTGAGGATGAGATGCGCGAACGTTATCCAGAGCTGTTTTTAGCAGGTACTTTCTAGTTTCGAATTTCGGGACGAAATTCAGTTATTAGGGGGGAAGTATGTAGTACCCCGTACTTTTGGCTATATTTATTTTTGGGATTAATTAATTAAATGCGTATTAATTGGAAATTAATCCAGGTTATAAATACTAACGAGATGTGAGTTGGTATTTGATTATGTGCATACATGTTTTGTTATATGTATTTGGTATTATAAAAGTTGTCGTGAGATTTATATACGGCATTTTAGAAATTTTGTTGAGACGCGTGGGACCGCCGCGTCACGGTATAATATTTTGATTATAAAAGTGAATTTAAAATCTATAAACCGTATGGTCGTTTTGAGTGTGCCAACGCGTCCGGAAGAGTCAAGATAGTCAGAAAACACTAGTCGGGGGTATAGTTTGGATTCCGGGGTATTTTTAGGCCATACCGGCATCATAAAGGGTATTTTGGTAATTTTACATTTTTAGGAATTAAAAGTGACGAAAATTAGAGATGTAAATCTGATGTGGATTAAACCCACTAATCCCATTAACCAAACCATATTAACCTAGAAGGCTACGTAGGTTATTAGAAGAGTTTTCTAAGTTCCCAAATCAAAACCCTAGCCACCTTAAGCCACCATTGAAGAGGAAGCTTGGAGAGAAGAAATTCTGCAGAAAAGTTCTATCAAACCTACACCAAACTCAGAGACAATCAAGGCAAGTGACTTTATTCCATTTAATTTCAGAGAATGTCTTTTCCTTATTAGAAATTGAGGAATTTTAATTGTTCTTGAAAGATGAATGAAAACCCATGTAGTTTGGAGATTAGAACTTGAAAATATTGAGGAGAATTGCATGTAGAATGATAGGTAGGAAATGATTCTCATGACATCTGTGATAGGAAGGAATTAAAACGGATTTATAGTGAGTTAATTCATGATTCAAAAGTTAGGGTTCATGTTCTTGAAATAATGGGGAAAAAGTGTAGAGATTTATATTTTGATTGATGTTAAAGAGATTTAATCCTTGAAAATATGTTAGGAGTTGACTTGAATATGTTTAGGATGAATTAGAGACCCTAAAACGTTGTTGGGATGAACTTTGGAAGATATTAGGAGTGTTAAAATGGATAAAAACGAGATGGGGAAAAATCTGGGACGAATCTGGCAGCTCGTTAGAAGCCCCTACCCAGGTCGTTCGAACGAACTCGTTCGAACGAGCTTCTAATGAGTTGACCAGTCGCTGCTAACGAGAAGGGGTTTCGTTCGATATCTCGTTCGAACGAGATATCGTTAGAAGGTACAGTTCATTCGAACGAACTGGAATCTCGTTCGAACAGCCTCGTTCGAACGAGACTTCTAACGAGTTGACAGAGGAATCTCGTTCGAACAGTCTCGTTCGAACGAGACTTCTAACGAGTTGACAGTTTGGTCCTTTTTGGACTGTTTTGATTTTTGGAGTCCCGTAAACTTGTTCGAGGATATAGATAACCTTCCTTTGATGATGTAAGGATAGATTTGGGACTTTTGGGTTATTACGAGGAGTAAACTATATACGCGAGTTATATTAAAAGTGGATCATCAGAGACCGGCAGGATTGCTACAGCCATTGGAAGTCCCGGTGTGGATGTGGGAGAGCATATCCATGGACTTTATTACTGGGTTGCCTACGTCGCAGAGGGGTCACGACTCTGTTTGGGTAATTGTGGACAGGTTGTCCAAGGTCGCTCACTTTTTACCCGTAAGGACTGACTACACTACGGGACAGTATGCCCAGCTCTTCATTTTAGAGATTGTGAGACTTCACGATGTGCCCCTAAATATCGTGTCTGACAGAGACAAGATATTTGTTTCGAGGTTTTGGGAGAGTTTCCAGGAGGCCATGGGCATGGAATTGCGGTTGAGTACGGCTTATCATCCGCAGACCGATGGGCAGACAGAGCGCACAAATCAGATGTTGGAAGACATGCTACGCATGTGCATTATTGACTTTGCGGGTGGATGGGAGCAGTACCTCCCACTGGTGGAGTTTGCTTACAACAACTCCTATCAGTTCACTATTGGCATGGCTCCGTTTGAGGCATTGTACGGTAGGCCTTGTCATTCCCCAGCATGTTGGTTAGAGGTGGGGGATAACAAACTACCTGGGCCGGAAGTGATTCAGGATACTTCGGCAAGGATTGAGTTGATTCGGAGTCGCATTCGGGTAGCTCAAGACAGGCAGAAGAGTTATGCTGATGCGAAGAGATTTTTCAAGGAGTTCCAAGTGGGGGACCAGGTTTTGCTCAGGGTATCTCCTATGAAGGGGATTATGCGTTTCGGGAAGAAGGGGAAGTTGGCACCGAGGTATGTAGGGCCGTTTCCTATTATTGAGCGGATCAGACCGGTTGCGTATAGACTTGGACTACCGGAGCATTTGCATCAGATTCACGATGTATTCCATATTTCCTCGCTGAGGAAATACCTTAGAGATAATTTGGCTCATTCTCACATTGTCGTGGAGGACATCGATCTCCAGTCGGATAGCTCCTACGAGGAGGGGCCGATTGCTATTTTGGACCGAAGCGAGAGGAAACTGTGGTCAAAGATAGTTCCGTTAGTGCGTGTTCAGTGACGACATCACAATGTCGAGGAGTCCACATGGGAGCGCGAGGATGAGATGCGCGAACGTTATCCAGAGTTGTTTTTAGCAGGTACTTTCTAGTTTCGAATTTCGGGACGAAATTCAGTTATTAGGGGGGAAGTATGTAATACCCCGTACTTTTGGCTATATTTATTTTTGGGATTAATTAATTAAATGCGTATTAATTGGAAATTAATCCAGGTTATAAATACTAACGAGATGCGAGTTGGTATTTGATTATGTGCATACATGTTTTGTTATATGTATTTGGTATTATAAAAGTTGTCGTGAGATTTATATACGGCATTTTAGAAATTTTGTTGAGACGCGTGGGACCGCCGCGTCACGGTGTAATATTTTGATTATAAAAGTGAATTTAAAATCTATAAACCGTATGGTCGTTTTGAGTGCTCCAACGCGTCCGAAAGAGTCAAGATAGTCAGAAAACACTAGCCGGGGGTATAGTTTGGATTCCGGGGTATTTTTAGGCCATACCGGCATCATAAAGGGTATTTTGGTAATTTTACATTTTTAGGAATTAAAAGTGACGAAAATTAGAGATGTAAATCTGATGTGGATTAAACCCACTAAGCCCATTAACCAAACCATATTAACCTAGAAGGCTACATAGGTTATTAGAAGAGTATTCTAAGTTCCCAAATCAAAACCCTAGCCACCTTAAGCCACCATTGAAGAGGAAGCTTGGAGAGAAGAAATTCTGCAGAAAAGTTCTACCAAACCTACAC
The DNA here is from genome assembly GCA_949130495.1 of Sambucus nigra. NCBI lineage: Eukaryota > Viridiplantae > Streptophyta > Magnoliopsida > Dipsacales > Adoxaceae > Sambucus > Sambucus nigra. The sequence continues at coordinate 483,819,755 of OX422215.1, read as the reverse complement.
CAAACTCAGAGACAATCAAGGCAAGTGACTTTATTCCATTTAATTTCAGAGAATGTCTTTTCCATGTTAGAAATTGAGGAATTTTAATTGTTCTTGAAAGATGAATGAAAACCCATGTAGTTTGGAGATTAGAACTTGAAAATATTGAGGAGAATTGCATGTAGAATGATAGGTAGGTAATTATTCTCATGATATCTGTGATAGGAAGGAATTAAAACGGATTTATAGTGATTTAATTCATGATTCAAAAGTTAGGGTTCATGTTCTTGAAATAATGGGGAAAAAGTGTAGAGATTTATATTTTGATTGATGTTTAAGAGATTTAATCCTTGAAAATATGTTAGGAGTTGACTTGAATATGTTTAGGATGAATTAGAGACCCTAAAAAGTTGTTGGGATGAACTTTGGAAGAGATTAGGAGTGTTAAAATGGATAAAAACGAGATGGGGAAAAATCTGGGACGAATCTGGCAGCTCGTTAGAAGCCCCTACCCAGGTCGTTCGAACGAGCTTCTAACGAGTTGACCAGTCGCTGCTAACGAGAAGGGGTTTCATTCGATATCTCGTTCTTACGAGATATCGTTAGAAGGTACAGTTCGTTCGAACGAACTGGAATCTCGTTCGAACAGCCTCGTTCGAACGAGACTTCTAACGAGTAGACAGAGGAATCTCGTTCGAACAGTCTCGTTCGAACGAGACTTCTAACGAGTTGACAGTTTGGTCCTTTTTGGACTGTTTTGATTTTTGGAGTCCCGTAAACTTGTTCGAGGATATAGATAACCTTCCTTTGATGATGTAAGGATAGATTTGGGACTTTTGGGTTATTACGAGGAGTAAACTATATACGCGAGTTATATTAAATGGACGGTTTGGGTTGAGACGTGAGTGTCTACTACGACGTGAGAAGATTATGGCGCGTATGATTATAAACCGGAATAGTATAAATTGTGATAACTATAGTTAGTACGAGAATGCGATATGTACTACGATTAAACTACGGGATTACTAAGATGTGTGTTTACTTAGTATTGGTATATGATTTGTGTGTATGACATACCTACCATACTTGCTATCACGGGAGGTTTGCGTTCGCTTAGGGCCCTCTAATCCTTGTGTTGCCCGGATTTAGACTGGTTACCTTGATGAACATAGGTCATAGAAAGACTTATTGGGATATTAATAAGTCCGCTGATCGTAGGAGCGTAGGTATGTGCGTGACCTATGTGATGTGACTGTGTTCGCCTCCATTGTTTGTGATGTTGTTATCTGTGAACTATTCCTGAGAGATTCAGAATATGTAATCCTTATGTACGTGATGTACCGGGATGGATAGCAGAGTATGTGTGCACCACAGCTTAGTTCTCGGGGTGCTTATATTGTATATTTATGTTGTGAATAATATACACTTAATTAATGGGAACCTTCATGTTAATGTTGTGAATATAATTACGGTATGGTTTCGAGAAATGTAACGAGTTAGCTGATAGTGATATATATATTGCATATTGAGCATCTGAGTTTACGTTAAACCCCTACATAATTACGAGCGTTATAATGTTATTAGAACCGAGTAATATGGGTAGGACCTATGATAGTCTAGCTAGAGATGATGTCACTTAGCTAGTGGTTTGTGTCGTTATAGATGGGTACTTACGTTAGGAGTGCACAGTTAGACGAAAGGTGAGAATATCATGTGAGTGTACGTCCTAACATGTACTTTGCATTTAATGTTTTAAATGTTTTTAAAGCACTTGCAGGTTTTTAAAATAACTCCACATTCGGGCTCTGACCCGTTTGCTTTTCAAATCTTTTTCTTGTAAAACCATTTTAGGTGCCCAGCCACAAGGACACCAAGCATAGGATACTCATTCAGGTGATGAGTTGTAGCTGTTTGTGGAAGCTACGGGGATTTGCTTGTAGACGCTTCTATCTTTTGGATTCCAGAGTCACTATCTATCAGTTGTAGGGCATGTTGCCCATTTCTATTTAGAGCATCTTTTACATTTCAGTTTTCAGACTTTACCATGTATTGTTTCAGTATTCAGTTTACTTTTCAGTTTTGGGATTTGTAGTGAGGAGTTTTCCTCCAGACTTTATTTACACTATGTGATGGTTATTCGTTTTACTTCAGTATGGTGAATGGCGTTATTAATTTCTTCATTACACTTGTTGAATGTTAATCAGACTTTAAATAAAATTTGGCACTTACTTTTTAAATACTAGGTGGTTAGTAATCATTAAAACGTTTTCGACAGTGATGCTTTTAACTGGACCAACTTGGCATTTTGAATTAATTTAATAAAGGAGTAGCTACCCGGTATTTAATTAGTCGGGGTGTCACAAGCGGCTACAAGATGAAAGGGCTGCTAACAGGCTCCAACAGGTGCAAAACGATTCATTCCCACAACGCTTAGGATGCTGGAGCAACAATCCCATGGAGATAAGCTCAAGTCTTGTTGTTGCTCGTGAACTCCTAGTCCTCGGGAGAAAAAAAAACATAGCTGAGGAAGGAGTACCTAGAAACACAAGGAATATTCTCCTCGTCGAAGGTACCCTAAAGTGCGACCATGCCCCCATGATCGATGAGGAGATAAGGAGCTCTGTGACTTTATGAGAAAAGAATTAGAGAGACACCTAGCCCTCAAGGGGATCGTACTATTAAGGAGCTCTCCATAAGATCTCTCATCTTCCAGATGAAGTAACCATTTATCCAATATATAAAAGAGTTTTAGTCTCCCAAGAAGTTCGTTCCCCCAAAATTTAAGATTTATAGAAGGAAGACTGATGTCACCGATCATCTCAGGCAATATCGCCAGGCGATGACACTGTAGAACACTAACGAAGGGTTTATGTGCCGTATTTCCCATCCAATCTTAGAGACACTGCCAAAAGTGGTTTAAAAATCTACGTCATCGATCGATAGTTTCTTTCAAGCAGTTGGTTAAATCCTTTATAGCCAGATTTATTACTAGCAGCACCCATCCCAAACAGATGGAATCACTTATGACGGTGAATGAAAAGCCACATGAAACACTCCACGAGTATCTAGAAGGTACTATGAGGTGTACAATGAGGTGGAGGTAGACCCGGTAATTAGGTGGTTATGGGCGAATGTGGACGAATTATAAATAGATTGGATTGATTTTGACCGATTAGACACGGGTTGGTGAAATCTGTGGCTCTAATTTGGATCGGATTTGTAGCGGGCAATTTCGGCCAAACCATTTTTCCTCATTTTATCCTCCGCTCTCTACTTTCTTTGTCCAAAAAAAGAATTATTCCAATGACTAGAAGAGATAAAAAGAATAGAGAGAGTAAACTATCTTGTTCTTTTATATCCCACAAACTAACCTACCGAAATGAACTTTGTAACCCATTTTTGAACCACAAAGGTAAATATAGGTATAGGAAATTTGTTTTGGGAGTGTTGATGGGTGGTTTGGTCCTTATATACCCATTTTACAAGGCCTAGGTGAGGATTTCACCAAGCAAGTCACGATGGTATCCTTTAAAATTGGTTTATCAAGCGGTTCCATGCTCTACCCTATACCAAGTAAGAGGCCATAACAATCGAAGACCTGGTGGTTAGGATTGAAAAATATGCCAAGGTCGAAGATACGATGACTAGATTTAGACAATAATTGAGAGCAAAAAAAGTATCCCAGGAATGGGAATAAGGAGGGGGAAAACAAAAAAGAAGGAAGAAAGAAGCATAGAAAGCAAAAAAAGAGACGAGAAAGGATTCGAAAAAGTCATTCAAGGCATTTAATAAAGTATTCTCCGAACCATTTTACAAGATCAAAGAGTGATAGTATTTCAAATGGATCGAAAAGATATCCATCGATCCGAAGAAGAAAAACTCAACACTGAAATGTGCATATCATAAAGATCACGATCACAAGACCGAAAACTGAAATGCACTAAAGTCCCATCTCGAGGAGAAAGTTTAGGATGGTCACCAAAACTACTTCATAGAGAATAAGGAAGGCACAATGCAGTATGTGCAACCAGAGACCAGAAAATGTCCTCGAAGAAGGCATGGGACATGAATTTGCATTAATCCATGGGGGCCTAAGATCGGACAATGTTTTGGATGAGTGTTTGGTCCATGAGTCCACATTGATTCATAAAGCATAAAACCCAAGCCAAATCAAGTGGAGAGCCCTCAGAATGGAGGTTAAGAAGCTCACAATAGTCGTGGAAGACATCATTTTTACCTATGATGATTTGGTCGGAGTGGGAAACCACGACGCTTTTTTCGTCACTCTCAAAGTTTACAATTGGGAAATGGACAAGATGTTGGTAGACCAAGGAAGATCCTCTGAATTTATGTACCTTAGAATGTTCGATTAGTTGAACTTGCAAGTAAAAGATCCGTAAAAAGCCATCGTTCATTTGGTCGAATTTGCAAGAAGAATGGCCTTGCCACTAGGAAAGGTTGTTATCCATGTTTGGGCTAGAGGGATATCCAAGATTATTGAGTTCCTTATGGTGGATATAGACTCCCCATATAACCTTATTCTCAACAGAGGGAGGTCAGACACCATGATGGTTGTATCATTCACCTACCATCATAAAATACAGTACAGTATTAACAAAGGAGTCAGGGAGATACGCGGGTACCAAGACTTATCCAAAAAAAGTTTACCAACTGCCATCTGACCTAAGTAGGAGAATGAGAAGAAGGAAAAATAAGAAGAGACAAAGGAGGGCTCCATGCCTTCCAAATAATGGAAAAATTATGGTATTGAGGAAGCTAGGGTTTCCCCTGCCAACCACATTATGGAACCCCTGTAAGAGGTAGCGTTTGATGATAATCATACAGGAAAGAAGTTTCTGATTGGCATTTCACCCATGAGGAGAAGAGATAGTTATTTTTTTCCCTCAAAGGCAACCAAGATGTATTTTCATGGAGTCCATATGACATGACGTGAATAGACCCACAAGTGATGTGTGATAAGCTCCAAGTGGAACCGTTTCATCCACTAATGGCTCAAAAGGTGCGACGAACTACACCCGAGAAGGCTAAAGCTATTAAAGAGGAAGTGGGAAAACTTTTGGAGGCACTAGTTCAATTATATAAGTGGTTTCCAAATCCAGTTATCGTAAGGAAGAGTAACGGGGAGTGGAGAGTCTACATAGACTTCACTGATCTAAACTGTACATGCCTGAAGGATAGTTTTTTCCTTCAAATAATAAACCAACTGGTCAACGCCACCACTAATCATGAGCGTCTGAGCTTCCTCAACACCTACTCTGGGTACCAACAAATCCAATTATTCATTCTCAGCCAGTAAAAGACCTCGTTTATCACCACTTTACGGATATAGTACTATATGGTAAGGATGTTCAGATTGAAGAACGCTGGAGAAACCTATCAGAGACTTGTGACAAAGACGTTCAAGGATAAACCGGGATACGTAATGGGGGTATATATTGATGACATGCTTGTAAATATTAGGAGGAAATGGGATCACCTTGCATACTTAGCAAAACTTTTGAAGTCCTCTATTATTATAAGATAAAGCTAAATGCGATGAAGTTATCATTTGGGTGCAATTGAGAAAGTTCTTTGGATACCTATTCAGTCAAAGAGGTATTGAGGCAAACCCAGAACAAACTAAAGCCTCCAGGAAGGTGCAACCCCCAAGACTATACAAAAATTGATTGGCATACTAGCCACCCTCAATCGCTTCAATCCAGATCCTCAGAGAAGTGACGATGTTTATTTCAAACACTTAAGAAAGAAAGGAATAAAGGAAGGAAGTATGGAATGATGAATGCACTAGGGAACTTGAAGAAATAAAGAATTATCTGAGTAAACCACCACTGCTGACCATTCCAGATGATAGCGGCCTCTTATACTTATATCTAGCAGTGTCTAATGGCGTTGTTTGTTCAGCCTTAGTTTTCAAGAAGAATGAGGTTCAGGCTCTAATTTATTATGCGAGCTAAATATTCCTCAATGCTAAAAAGAGATAAAAGTCATTGGACAAGCTCACATATGCACTGGTGATAACCTCCAGATAGTTGAATTACTACATCGAGGCACACACCATAGTCATTCAAACCTCCTTCACTCTAAAAGAAATGTTGAGGAAGGCTAGCCTATCTAGACGAAGGTCTAAGTGGTTGGTAGAGCTAGAGATGCTTGATATCCAGTTTCAGCATAGAACCTCAATTAAAAGGAGTGTTGTAGCAGACATCATCTCTAAATTTTTAAATGACTAAGAACCACAAGTGACTGGAAACACAAGTACAGACTCTGTTCCACAAAAAATCAAAGAAAATTATAAATGAGTAATGTATATTGATAGAGCCTAAAACTCTAAGGGGACAGGTGTGGGGATAGTATTGGTATCCCCAGAGAAAATATTTATTGAATATGTCATTCATTTGGGATTTGAATCCTCCAACAAGGAAACTGAGTACGAAGCCTTGCTCGATAGACTGCGAAAAGCACTCTCTTTAGGAGTACATCACCTAGATGTCTTCTGTGATTCAAGGCTAATATCAAATCAGATATCAAGAGACTATAGCACCAGGGATGAGCGCATGACCGCATACCTTTAGTAAGACCAATAGTTGGTCACCCAATTTGTGCATGTACAAGGGAAACAGTTCTCAAGAGGGATCAAAGTCACATTGACACACTGACCACACTTGCTTCAACTATTAAGGGGGATATGAAATGGAAGATTAAAGTGGAGTACCTCCACCACCTAGTATCAACAGAAGGAAATTTTTCGATCAAGTTATATTCATCGATAGGACCTCGAGCTGGATGGATCCAATCATGTGTTACATAATAGAAGATGTCCTACCAGTTGATAGGAAAGAAACACATAAGGTATAGGTGAAATATTCTCATTTCCACTTGTGGAAGACAAGAAACTTTATCGTTTCTCTTTTTTAGAACATTAACTCCAATGCGTGCACCCAAATGACATTGAATAGACCCTCTACAAGCTTCATGAGGGGATATGTGGGATCCACATAGAGGGTAGATCGCTGGCATTTAGGATAACAAAATAAGGATACTGGTGGACATATATGCAATAGGACGCAGTTTTTGACGTTCAAAAATGCAGGAATTATCAAATCTTCTTTCCATTAGTACATCAATCGGCCAACGACCTTATGTACCTTATAAGTTCTTAGCCATTTGCCCGATAAGGACTTGACATACTCGTCCAGTTGCCCTTCACGTCTTGTAGTAGGAAGTACTTATTGGTCAACACCGATTACTTCTCAAAATGGGTTGAATGGGAACCCTTGACAAACATCTGAGATGTCGACATAACCAAGTTCATATAGAGTAACATCATAACACGATTTGGCATCCTCAGATTATCATCAAGGATAACGAAACTCAGTTTTATAGTCGATTTTTCCAAAGCTTTTATGATGGGCATAGTATCAGGCCTTAATATAGTTCAGTGTCCCACCCACCCACCCCAACCCAAGGCAATGGGCAGGCAAAAACTTCCAACAAGATACTCCTCTACGGAATCAAAAAGTAAAAGGCTCTTGGGTCGACCAACTCCCTTAAGTTCTATGGGCGTTCCGAATGACACCTGGGAGATCAATGGGGGTAAACACCCTTTGCCTGAGATTATTGAATGGAGGCAGTGATCCAACTGGAATAAGGTATGCCCACCATAAAGTATACCTTAGTCGATCAAGATCTCAATAACAAAAAAATTAGAGAAGATCTTTACTTGGTCGATGAAAAAGGAGAATTGTCTCTTGTAAAACTTTCCTCCTACCAACCATAGTTGACTAAAGAATATAATAAGGGGTCAAAGCGAGAGGATTCAAGGTCGTAGACTAAGTGCTGAGAAAGATCGTGGGTATCACCAAAAAGACCTTTGATGGGAAACTAGGGCTCAACTGGGAAGACCCATTCAAAGTTATCCATGACAACTTAATAGGGGCTTACCACTTGGAAATAATAGAGGGAAGAGAGGCTTACCAATCTTGGAACACAACAAATTTAAAGAAGTTTTACTTTTAGATTTTTAGGTTATGACAACTGTTTTATTTATTTCAATTTTAAAGTTTCTTTAAAAGGTTCTTTTAAACTTCTCGCACTCATGATTTATTCCAAGTGGAAGGCAAATGAGTACTTTATAAAGAAGACCAATTAATTAAATGAATTCTCTTTAATTTATTACTCATCCCTATGATAGTTGTTTTCTCTACAAAAAATATCTTCTTTTCAGACTAACTAGTTGAGCCATTGAAAATCAACTTTGGATATAGGTTGGCCAACACAAAGATTTTTGGCGAATAATAAAAAAAGAATAATGGTTTACAGTCGAAGAAAGGCCTATTGGAAACCTTAGGCATCCACGGTCAGCTAGGTCATAAAAATCCTCCCTAGGGAATGACCCCACAAATACATGCATTTTTTCTTTTCTCGTTCTAGACCTAAGGTTAGATTTGACGTCATCACCTAAAAAGTAAGACTAGGAGACCACACATTATATAGGGAAGAAAAATTATATAATTTCCATTAACACTTCAAATTTATTACAGGGAAAATGAAAAAAAGTAAATGATTTAGAATCAAATGTGAATACGGCTAGATAAATTACACGATCAGGATGACTCATTTGTTGAACTCCAAACTTCGGTAAGTGGAACATCCATTGCATAAGGAATAACGGTTGCAGTTATATCTCTAATCCTTGACATCCCACCTGAACTCATCCTATAAATCATGTGTTGAGGTAGGTTGAGTTTGTCGTCTCCATCAAGTTCAAAGTCACCAGGTATTTCTTGATAAGGTTGGCCGAAATGGAATCCGTTGAGATCCCCGATACATCATGCTTGTAAAGAGAACCCGGGTCATTCCAATATCATAACTTAAAATCATATGGTATCTTCATCATAACAAGGGAATTAATACAATTGTTCTTGTAACTAACATTTCGAGCATCACTCAGAGAAGAATCTATATTGATAAGAGCCTCGTCCTAGCCATCCAACCAGACCTGGAGAGTTTGTTTGTGGAACTGAAATGTGAGACGATCAACTTCCTCGATCAGACTTTTAATAGTTGATACTTTGTTAAGAAAAGTCTTATTCATCCTCTTTATCTCTTCTACTAGGAAATTATCCTTTTTTCCTTAAGAAGAAGACTAGATCTTGGACTTCTGAGCCTTCCCTAGGTTCTCACTTAGTTGGGCATTCTCTTCTTCCAAAAAGGAAGTGCCCTCCCCAAGTTGTTCACTTGACCTGGACTTTTTAAGGCCCTCAAGATCAGCCATCAAGTCATTTTTATCTTTCTCAAGGATAGTGATGACCTCTCTACCGCCTACTAGGTCGACATGCAGAATAAATTCCTTCCTTAAATGAGCAGATTCTATAAAGGCTAGTCTCTCATCAAAGCCGATCTTTCCTATTAGATCGACAAGCTTTCTTTTGAAGTCGACTTTAAGATTAAACATAGACTCTTTATGGTTGCATTGGGCAGAAAAAATCATGTCTTGAAAGGAAGCTTTATCCAAAACTTCCTGATAAAATAGGCGACGGAGGTTTAAATATGACCCTTTCACTTGAGCTGACACATAAGGACATAGGTTCTCATCAAGCTCATCATCCTCATCGTCTTCATCATGACTAGCAGAAAATAATATCATACGTCTTATTTGAAAGTCGCTCTGAATAGCGACCAGTGCTGTAAGCCTTGTATTAAACTGCATGAACAAGTGGTCGGATATATGAGTTTGTTATAAAAAAAAATATAAGACTTGTAAAATTCTTAAAGTGATCGAGAAATCTCCTTGGAAGGGGAGTCATCAAGGTTCATGGGGTTGGTGGAACCCCTAACATCACTTTTCATACTTATTGATCGAGAAAGCTCCTTCTTTCTTCCCGATGTATGAGCAGGAGGAAGAGATCTGGTACAAGCATATGCGACACCAATGTTGGCAGCATTCAAATTGGTTAATTTACTCTTCATAATAACACTGGGAGAAATAATATAAAGCACTTAATAAACGTCAACTGGCTTAAAAGAGGACAATTTGGTTTTCTCAATTGAGTCATCATTCTCTGAATCTTGGGAGGACATGCATTACTAGGATAATTAGGCCCTCTCTGAGTCAAGGGAAGTGGAGGCCTCTGGGTCATCCAAGCTGATTAGGGATGATCAAAATTCCCTCTATTATCCATACAATAAATAAAGTGGGGGTGCTCTTATAATCGAGCAGTAATATTGTTGACCTTGGATGCTCGACATCTCCAACTCTCTGTTGAAGGGACTAAATTGCCCAAAGATCAAAAAATTTAACGTCGTTATCGCGAGGAATTTTCTTCTTGCTATTTGTGGCAAAAATAGAAAAGAACAAAGCATTAGAATCAATCAAAGGAGAATCACAATTGTAAAAAAAGGCTTTCACAATCATCCCCTTCTTGAGGGAATCTTGGCCCTTCATATGCCACACCCTCAGGATAGGGGAGAATATTGCCAATTTTTCACAATTAGACTGTGATCCTAATAATCCTTTTTGGAATCAGGAAGGTTCATTACCAGGGTTCAGTTATCCTCCCTCGTCTTTATATCATTAATATTCTCAGTAGTCGTCTTCCATTGGTAATACTACATGATCTCACTTATTCCGAGATGGGTCCCATACAACTCATAAATATAATTGACTCCATTAAAAATCCTTCATGTGTTTATGATAACTTGGGTTGGGACCACATCAAAGTATATACAAACTATAAAAATAATTTATTTGGGGGGGGGGAGTGAATTCACATTCAAAAATGAATATTGAAGGAAACCAGTGGATTTCAAGAGTACCATCAACGTATTATATAGATAACCATGAGGGGATTAGATCACTCAATTTAAATTTTTCCAAAGTGTTCTCATCAATAATGTAAACCATGTTTTAAGATCACAATCCCAATGCAAGAAATAAACAAAAAAAGTGGAGAAAAATGAGATAAAAATAGAGTTTTGAAGAAATTCTTAAAGTGAAGTGAAGGAAGTGACAAGCTCTCCTTTGAAATATTGAAGATTAAAAGATTTTCAAATGAACTGGAAAATGAGAAAAAGTGTTGGAATCATCATGTCGTAGATGGAAATTCCCTCGTGATTCCCTAGAAAAAAATAAGATTACACACGTGTGTGACGATTGATGAGGCATCATTTCACTGCTAGAAAAAAGGGGGAATATTTAGTAGCGTACCCATGGAGTGCTCAACGAGCAAAAGGCCCTTCAATTTTAGGGATATTTACAAGTTTTCCCTTCGATCAAGCTAGTAAATACTCCAGCATGCCAACTTGTTAAGGTCGCCAATCGACCAAGGCATGACAAAGCCCAGCGATCTCAAAGAGACACTGAGCTTTGGGAGCAATTGTGGGGGGGAACATGACGTGCATGTGTTTATCACGAGCCCATAAGTTCCTTATATATCAAGTCAATTGAGAATCCATTCCATATAGGACTCTCATATGTATATCGCTTGGGATGTCTTAAACTGATAAGAGATAGGTCCAAACTTCTACGGATAGCTGTTAATGGATCTTAGGACTCTCTTAAGCTCCTCTATAAATGTACACCCTCCCATCTTAGGTATGGGAATGTGATATTGTAACGTCAAGTAGTACTACAACTCTCTTGACCTGTTCTCAAAGTGAATAAAAGAAAATTCTCAAACCCGTGGATGTATGCACAATGTCGAACCATGTATATTCATGTGTTGTGTGCTTTTTGAACCTCCCCTTAAGTGTTTTTCCTTATTTAGATTATGTGAATTGAATACAAACATTATATAAAATCACCACCTAGAATTATTATTTCTAAGTCAACATTTCAATGATTTTGGTGCGTTGATTTTATGGTTTCACTTTACGTAATTTTGGGTAAATTCTTTTTCTCGTGGTTATTTACTGTTCTATACATCTTCACCTTATTTGTATTTTTGTATTATTTCTATTTGGTGCATTTTTATATATTGTATGATTGTATACTACTTTTTCTTGTTTCCCACATGTTATGTGATTTTATTTTCATCCAAGTAGTTGGAAAAAAACATCATTAGGTTTATTAATGTGACATTTTGGGACATAGAATTTGGGTAGATAATTTTTACAAAATTTATGGAAACTAAATCTATTAGTAAAGTTAATAATTTGGGATATATTATTGTTTTTTTAAGGATGCATACGTATCCCTTAGACAAACCACTAGCGGTATGGGGTACGCTTGTGGGATACTATTTTGTCATTTATCGGATTAACAACTCCATCGACCCGTTGGGCTCTTAATCCATTTTTTATGGTTAGATGCTCAGGGGAGTAACCTTTCATGACTTTGTGATTATGATATGAGATTGTTTATTTTAGGGACATGGATTGTTCGGATGCTAAATTACAACAGAGTATAATGCGATTCCACACCGTACAGAGGAAAGTGCGATGGGGATTTTGGATATGGAAAATTTTGGTGAGTGTAGGGATACGTGGTGAGATCTAAGGATTTTATTGTCATTATCTTTGTATTTTAGTTGAGTAGTCATATGCATAGAGTTTTATATAGTATGCATGCACACATGAGTATGTATAGTTTACTTGGAGCATTTATACTACCTATTGAGTTTTCCTCTCACCCCCTCGAGTTATATATTTTTCAGGACTTGTTCGCATGGAGGATTACTATTATTTTTATTGCGGCATATTTCGAATATCGGGATGGGGGGATGATTTTGGTAGATGGCGCTCTACTTTATTTTGAAAAACATATTGTACACTTTTTATTTCATCGTAAAGAATTATAAAAACATATTTTGAGATCAATGAGAATCACTTGTTCTATTTACATAGTTAAATTATTTTTATTCTTACGCAAATTATTTTATTTAGCCATTCGTCATAATTAAATGGTTTTGAAAAAGTTTTAAATTTGACGCATTTTTTCTTTAGTTTAGTAGCACCTCTTGGGGGTGTTACATTCATCACTTTATCTTGATAGTCTAGGTCTTGCACATACAAACTTTCCATCGTTAGTTAACATTGTACCCGTACATATAGGGTCTCACACATAAGTACCCATTACTATAGCCTAACTACCTAGGTCTTTCATGTGAGAATTCCGAACCTGAGGTGGCGCGCCTCTCCTTCCCCTGTGTGTGTCCTTTTGGGACAAATTATTGGGGAAAAGGGTTCTCTTTATCGGTGGTTGCATGGTCATCACTTCATTCTCTTTAAAAAGAAATGGGTTCGCCAATTTATTTTACCCAAAATAGACAAAAGAAGGGATAGGGCTTATGTAGAGACCTAATAAAGGTAAGTGGTATGCATGGTTTACCAGGGAGTCAATGTTTTGAGGATTGGGGTATAGATTGGGACGGTGTTACTTCTCGCTTTTGATCTCAAATGAAGATCTAAGAATTTAAAATGCGTAAAAATTCATCCCTAAAGATCTTTGATTAATCAAGCATTGAAAAGAAATCAAGAACTAGGTTTAAAGATTACTCTTAGGATTTCAAGAAAACAATACCTTAGCAAAATATTTTTTTATTTGTAAAAGGAGAGAAAGTTTGAAGAAGATGAAATTCTTTTTTCCCTCCAAGGTCTCCAAAAACCTTTCAAGAAAGCTTTGAACATATTGAATCTTCTAGCATATGATTCACCCAAAGTAAGCTTTACGTGTAGGCACTCTTGGAGATGACACTATGGTGAAATATGAGATAATTAACCTTTTATCCCCTCACCCCTTCACAAAAATGCGAATAGAATTTTTCATCTCCCTATCTAAACCTCCATAATGGACTCTTAGCCAAAAACCCTAGTTTACACCGATATAAATAGGTATAGGCTATGGGATTTAGTCAAAGTAGCCTTCTAGAGAGTTTTGGGCCTACTACTTAGACAATGGACTATAATAGGGAACCAAGACAAATAATTAAATTGGCTTCTAAATAAATACTCGAAAATCCCAATTACAATTATCGTAATTATATCCTTTATTTATTTAATCGCGATTCATACCACTAAATAAACATGACTGCACTCCAATTTAATTATCTCGAAATCACTCGAAATAAAGAGGCCTTATTTGCAAAGTTGATTACGGTACATAATATGATTCCCTATTTTAAATTTGTGATACCTTCTTGGTCAAATAAATTTTCCTCTAATCGATTTTAACTAACATCTAATCAATCCCTCAATTCTAAGACTTAACTTATTTGCTACTCTACTGTGATTATAAAATAATCCACCGACAGGGTTTTACTTAGTGGAAACAAATAATACAAGTCTATCAAGGGGGTATCATAATCCATGGTATCCCTTGGATGCAAATTCCTTTGAATTATGGTCTCAGTCCTACTCGCACAACTGTCACCCAATGTGCAGGGATCATTTGGCCTGATATAATATCAGATCACAGCCATAGCAATCAAAGTGACATTTGCACAATAATTCCAATCCTTATAATTCTAGGGATTAAGAATTTATTGACCCTTTGCAGATAGTGTGAGATTTCCTGAGTCCAATCAAGACATCCATTATAATCAAATCAAATGGGTGGCCCTGTTTAATACATTCTTCGGATGTACCGATCATAATCCTTTGTTAAACTATCGAACAAGTTATCGAATCATTAAACATGTTATATAGTTTGAGATAAACTACTGGGATTGTGTTGCAACTGTTCCAATAGTATGTAAACTCCCTATATAGGTTGTCAATGTTTCAATAGTTCCAGAACCAGAATTCTAATCTCCTAGGGATCATCCCGAAGATGACTCACTAGAATTCCTACTAAGCTCTATTGAATGACATCTCTATAATTTATTTAAACCAAATATAAGGTATTCTCGTAACCATGAATTTTATTTCAAAATGAACTTACACACATTTGCTCAAGAGTAAAAGTTATACATGGTTTTAAGAATAAAATTCCAATAATCTCCCACTTAGTCTTAAAGTCATGTATTCAACTCCCAACCCATCTACACAGCAGTTTATTGTGTATTGGTAGAAGGACTTACCCGATATTGTCTAAGACAACATTGGCCAAAATCTTATCACCTTGTTGGATTTCACAAACTAGGTGAAACTATCAAACAATGTTAACTCTTTTATGAGTTACGGGCTATCTCGAACTTGCAATTGTACCGATATAAACACTAAAAGTATAATAGCTAATTGCACTTAAAGGAACCTCACCCTAGTTACTTAGAAATTAACCAAGCCATTTAGCCTCTTTAATTTTCTTTGAAGTTATCATAACGCTGGCCTCCCCTATGGAGTCAATAATCTAAGATTCATTCACATTCCTTCAGTTTATAACTCAACAAACTATGGGTAAACACATATTCCAAGGTTAAAAACTTGGAATCCTTATCTGACTTAAATCCTAGTCATTGTACCATAAAGTTCTAGCCTATGAAACTGAAATTTGTTGACCATGCTAAAGGCATGACATATTTTGGTCTAGAACGTACTATAGCATACTTGAGATTGCCCGCTACCGAAGTATTTAGGATATTCCTCATTTCTTCAATCGAATAAAATGTCCTAAGATATTGATTCCCACATATATCAATTCCATTCTTGAAATGAAACTCTAGTCATTTAATCCCAAAGTTAATCATGTGTATACAAAATTGATATAATTGACTTGGGATAAGACCAATATCCTTTGCAACTGATCTAGCGCAATATTGATCATAAAGTTGTGTACGGATTGTATTAAGTACTTTAAATCAAATATCTGGACAACCACAATCCTATGTAAGAGAATACTCCCACCTCGTTCCCCATTAAGAAAATATTATTCATAAATTGTACTAGATATACCACCGCATTTCCATCATTCTTCTTATACTAACATGTATTATTCAGGTTTTATTGAAAATCAAAACTTATTGAATGACCCAAGACCTTGATGTTAGATTAAATCCATAATTGTGTCTCACTGTGTAACTGTCAAGACGATCGTTCAAGAATGCAGTCTTTAAAAGAATCTCGATAGACTTTATTATGGCTACTGTAAAAAGATTTTCTCATAGTCAATCCATATCTTTCTGGGGAACCCTTTCATAAATCCTTCCTTAAAGGTTTATACCTTCACATCCATGTACCTTTTTACTTCTTATAGGTTCACTTGTGCCCGATGGGTTTTACCCCATCAACAAGTCTACAAGTCCCAAAACTTAATTTGAATACATCGAATCATTTGAGGTATCCATAGTCATAAGTCAAAGAAAGAATCCTTGTCTTAAAATGCCTCGTTATAGTTACTGGGAACCGATTCATGTTTGTTCGAGATCTCATCGAAATAATAAACAAAAACACTAACCATTCAAGATGACTCCTAATACTACCACTACAACGTGGCACCACTTGACATCAAGAATAAATGACATGTGTCCTGATCATCAGTAATGCTCCCACTACTATTAGGTAGTGTATTATCGATATCATAATGTATTTCATCCTATACATGCAGTCTAGAGATGTTAATAATATAACATTCCTTTTATATCTTGTAAGTCCGACTTACACTTGGGACTGTAGTTTATTACATAATCCCCCTACAAGAGCGTGGCATTCATGCAATCAATGTCCTTCTTGTACTTAGTAATATGATATAAACCACATTTGTTACCTTCAGAATAACCAATAAATAGACATACCTATTTCCTTAAATTCAACTTCATTATCTACTTCCACAACACGAGTGTTGGGAACCCCTAAGTTCGAACATAACCTAGAATGAGCCTGTGCTCATTCCAATATTCAATGGGAGTTTAAGACACCGATTAAGAAGAAATTAAATTGAAATGTATATGCCTATATCTTATGTAAAATCCTAATAATAATTTCGCATGCTCGAATAAGCTACCGTGGATGCTATCATATCCAAAAGAGCCTTATTCCTTCTTTTCATCTACACCATTCCAAAATGGAATACCCGATGTAGAGAAATATGATGAAATCCCACACCTATGATAAATGATACCTTGACTATCCTAATAGGTATTCACCTCTACGATCAAATCATAGAATTTGGATTAGTTTATCTTACTTGTGCTCCATATTAGCCTCGCACATTTCGAACTAATCAAAGATTTCAGACGTGTGATGCATAAGGTAACCATATTTATACCTTCAATGATCATCATTGTAATCGACGGAGTAATCAAAATCACCTATTGATTAAAGGTCATCAAACCACACTAATAAAAGTGAGTCATTTCCAACACTTCTTCAGCTCTTGAACTTTGGGTTATGAAGGTCCCCTTGGTTATTTTATCTTCTAAATGGGATTTAAGACTAGAAGTGCCTCCACTTCTTATGAACTCAATTTCCCATTTTAGACCAGTCTTTGAATTCCTTTCAAAATTAAATATCCTAAGCATAAGTTTCAAGATTATGTTTGGTTCTAGAAGGAAACTTTCTCTTTAATAAACGTCCATTAAATTATTTATATTCGTATTTAGCATTATTGGTGACAAAAACTTTATAATATATAAATCATTTTCATAATGTACTTGTGGTCATCCCGAAGGTTTTTCGAAGGTTCTAGGGTTTATCTCCCGAGGTGGATCCCTCCCTCTTCCCCTTTATTTGGCATGTGCGCGGGATTGCATCCTTCCTCTGGGGGCTTAATCATCATCGATGTGGGGTGATATGTAGAGATAGAGTCGCCAGCCTATTTTACACAAAACAGGCAAAAGAAATGTTGCCGCCTCGAGAGAACGACATCAAGGACAATACTGATGCTTGCAAAACCAAGTAGTTCAAGAGTCTGGGGATTAAGTTATGAAATAGGAAGGTGTTAGGAACTCATCCTTCCCTTTAGGTCTCTCATGGGTATGTGTTAATCTTCTCCAGTAAAACTCCATAATGTGTGCGCTTATGTGCATAATATAAATGGAGGATGGAATCGCTCGACTCACGTCATGGATAAAGGCAGAGCGAGGTCATCATTAGGAGTGTTCTCAAAATAATAGTTAAAAATATAATGTGAGTGTTTTTCGATTCATAAGTCATTATAGAAGAAGGATTGTGTATATTGGACAAGGCACAAGCAAGCAAGCATATAAAATATATATTAAGAATGTATGCTAAGGATGAAGTAATAAATGTGTGTGGGAGGAATCGAGTCTAGGGATTTACCCAAGATGCCTACATAGCACGAGGAGGGGTATCAAAGTTCATGTAGTTCAAAGAAAATACGAGTTGGGTTTAACCCAAAACTGACTGGGGTCTTTGTTATATGTGTGTGTGTAGAAAAATGTGTTTTAGTGTGAGAAAATGTGATGAGAAATCCCCATGTGGAATTTATATGTAAACCCTTTTTTTCTTATTTTTAGGTATTCTTATGAAAATAAAGTATGTGCAAATACTAATAATAAAAAGTTTGAAATTAAGCTATGTGATGTAATGAAGTAAAGTACTAAAGTGGAAATTAAGATAATGAAAAAATAAGAGAATTTACAGACAAAGGGGAAGAATTAGACCTCCTTGTGAATACTTGAATTGGATCTTAATTGTAGATGCACTAATCTCAAGATAAGATGGTGGTGGTTTTAGGAGATGGGTGGGAATTTACTCAAAAGAGTGTGAAAAGGATGGAAGGAATGTGAAAAATGGGCTTTAAAGGGGGGGGGGGGGGGGGAGGGAAGATCTGAATTGGAGAAAATTCTCTCTGAATTGCTGAGAGAGATGTTCAGGGGTGCATTTCAAAGTGAGGTCAAGGCCTCTATTTATAGGGCCAGGGGGGGGGGGTCGATCGACATGGTCCTAGACCTTCCTATTAGCATAGAACCCTAGACACACTGTCGATAGGCAGAGTCCTAGGGTTGCCATTCGATAGTCTGAGAGAGGTTTTTCTAAAAAATGATCATAAAATGCAAATCATAAGTCATAATCATGCAAGGTAGAACCTTTGGAAATGATACTCATATCCCTTTAAGAATCCATTTATCCGCTCCCGATTTTGGGAGTTGACCGAAGTCAAACAGGGCCCGAAAGCACCCATTGGTCATAGGATAGTAAATTCACAGAGGAAAATGGATCATTTGTCCAAATTGTAAGGCCGATTAGTGCACGGGACAGACCATTGGAAAGGGTATTCAGTGCCCTTAGATATTTCATTCAACTTCATTTGGTTTGGAGAGTTGACCTAGGTCAAACGGGGCACGATAGCGCCCGGTGACCCTTCAGAGTAAAATGGGTCATTCTTTCATCCCGTTAGAATGATTCACGGATGGGGAAAACCATTATAAAGAGTATTCAAAGACCTTCAAAGATTTATTCACCCTATTTTGAGATGAAGAGTTGACAGGTATCAAACGGAGCTCGAAAGAGCCCGATGGCCTCCAAATTAGTTTTCAAGATAAAATTGATCATTCGGCTGAACCGTAAGGCCAATTTACACACGGGGTGGACCGTTGGAAAGGGAATTCATAACCCTTTCAAAATTTATATATCTTCCACTCAAGTGAGAAAGTTGACCAAAATCAAACGGGGCCTTAAAGCACCTGGTGGCCTCTAGATCAGTTTTTTATAGTAAAATAGATTGTTCGTTTGAATCGTAATGCTGACTCATGCAAGGGGACAGACCATTGGAAAGGTTATTCAAAGCCCTTCAAATATTTATTGAGCTTTCATTCATGAGAGAAAGTTGAACAGAGTCAAACAAATCCTGAGAGTTCCCGGTAGCCTTTAGATCAGTACTCAGAGTATGACCTAGGTTTTGTTGTGAACGAGTGAGTGTTAGGGACCTAAGGGGGTGCTTAAGGGGATCCTAGGATTAGGTGTCTACAGAAAGACCCTCAATGGTCAAGCTTGGAACAAGTGAAGGTCGTCGAATGATAGACACCACATCGATGTAGGGAAGAGGATTTTAGGTCAATTCTGAGGATCGAGAAGATGAGGTTGACCGATTTGGAGGGTCGAGGTCAATTCTGAGGACTTAAGGAGATAAAAGTGATCAATTCAGTGGGTCAAGGTCATCTCTGATGACTTAAGGAGATAAGGATGATCGATTCATAGGGTCAAGGCCAGTTCTGAGGACCCTAGGAGACGAGGATGATCGATTCAGTGGGGTGAGGTCAATCTGAGGACCTTAACCTTTAGTAACCAATTCTGAGGGTCGAGGTCAATTTTGAGGACCGTAAGTTAGGACAACCAATCCTTGGGGTCGAGATCAATTCTGAGGACCTTGCGTTGTGATGACCAATTATGTGGCCCGAAGTCAATTCTGAGGACCTTAAGCTTATAGAGACCAATTTTGAGGTCCGAGGTTAATTTTGAGGACCTTAAGTTGTAACGACCAATTCTGAGGGTCGAGGTCAATTTTGAGGACCTTAAGTTGTAACGACCAATTTTGAGGGCCGAGCTCATTTATAAGGACATTAAGTTGTAACAACTAATTCTGAGGGCCGACGTTAATTCTGAGGACCTTAAGTTATAGGATGGGAGATTTCTCTCCTGGAAAATTTAAGTTAATTTCAATTTTTCTAGGGATTATGTTGTTTTGGGACTCCACTAGGGGGGATGTTTGGTTGGGGAATTGTAGTATACTTGGATGCATGTGCATTGTTGGTTTTGCTTATGGAATGTGCTGAGGATAGGTGTGTAAGATTAATCTGGATAGGGATTATGCTGGGGATAAGAGCATAATATTAATCCCTTTGTGAATTTCGAGAGTTTATGAGGGGTTTAGTGATCCAAAAAATGATTTTCTTGAGGAAATTGAGGTTCCATATTTTCAGGGACTTTTTTAAATTTTCTCGGCAATTTTTGGATTTGTCTAGAATTTTTTGCACAAAATTTGAAAGGGGGTTCCGATAGGCAATCTTGGAAGGGTACCAATTGGTAAGGGCATGGACTCCTGGTCTTCTTTTGGAAGAGGGACTGCTGAACGACATAGTCGGGGGTTGCCAATCGGCAGGCCCCTTAGCATTCTATAAAAAAGGTGTGAATCCTCCCCATTTTTCACACCTTCAAGTGTTTTAATCTTTCGCTTTCTTTCTCTAAAAATCATTCGTAAGTTCCTTTTTCTTTTAATAATTGGTTTTTTAAGCAAGGTGTATAATAACGAGTGACTGGACGTCAATGACTGGGCCTCTTTCTTTGGGCAATGAAAATTCCTTTGATTCGTTCAAGCCTATAGCTGATGAGTATATCCTACTACGCAAGATGACATAGCACCGCTCGTCTAGGTTGACAAACCATAGTGGTTACGTAAGTACAGTGTCCTTAGGTATTCCATTTTATTTTTCTCTTTTCTATGTGCTAATAAAGGGTCTTTATTCTTTTTCTTTTGCAGACTGACATTGCTTCTTCGAGCATTCGATCCCGGGGGACGGCGGGGATGAAAAAGGTTTGGGAGAAGATCCTTGTTGTGGTCCACTAGATGGTTTCCTATGCGGGTTTTGGCCATTTGATGCAGGCTTTGGATAAGACATCGCATTCTACTAAGATTTTGTGTGCTCTAGGGGAGAAGTGGTGGGACACTACCCACACATTTCATCTTGGCTTTAAGGAGATGACAGTTACTCCCATAAACGTTCAGAAGCTAATGAGGGTTGATTTTGACGGATTTTAGATAGTGGTGGACCACATGCTAAGGGTGACACCATAGGCGGTACATGCAGTTTTGGGGGATGTGGGTAGGGTCATATCTGGGAATTTGATTCATATTTCTTCTTTGAAGGAGTCGCTTCTAAGGATGAGGGTGGATGTGAGCGATGGGTGCTAGGTGAGATAAACGGCCCATATGTTTATTTTACTTCTGTTGGGTGGCTTTCTGGTGGCGATGAGTGGCAATATCGTCCATCTCTGGTTCTTTTCATATTTGAGGAAGATTTTGACATCCAGCTGTATGACTGGGGGAGCTTGATTTTAATGTCCCTTTATTCTCTTTGGATGCCTTCATCCAGTGCTATTGAAAAACCTTTATAGGAACCACGTATCTTTTGAAGGTAATTTTGAATTTCTTTTTCTTTTTATGCATTTCCTTGCATTCCTCTTTAGTTCCATTTTTTGTTGATTCTTGTCTTTTACAGACGTGTTTTTATGAGGTGATCAGGTATAATTTTGCATTGATAGCCCTGAAGGATGAGGTTTGGGAGACTTTTCTGAATGTTCCATTGGTAAAAGTCCAATCAGCGATCGAATCAATCTTTTTCCTTTGCAGGGGTGCGACGGGCTTTGAAAACCCTGACGAGTGATCAGGTTATCTTTCTGTCTTTTCTGAGTCCATTTTTAGCATCCTCATTTTTTGAGTAGATAATGATTCTCGGTTGGGGATTATAGGTGAACTTCTACCCCTGGGGGTGACTTTGTCGGGATACGGGGGTGATGAGCCTTCATGCACAAATGTGGCAATTTATCACGCATGAGTTTGGGTACGTATGGTACCTAGGGGAGAGGGTGGTGAGGAAGATTGTGGAGGAGGATATGGAAGTTACACCATCGGTGCCCCCTATGTACATGAGGCGAGTGGGAGAGATATCGAATGATGCTCGATCAGGGATGATGATTGGCTAGACCTATACACACTATACGGATAAAGCGACGAGCTATGACTATTAGGATTTTATGACGAGCTGGTTGATGCCCGCTTGTATCTATAACATAAAGAATATGCCTCCACCGCCAAGACTTCAGGCGGGGGTACTATCACACTGGTGGGATTGACCGACGACATAAGTAAAAGCACGTCGATGGAAGCGAAAGCAGATAAGGCTCCAATCATTAAGGTTATCCCTCTTCCTATAATTTCTGACTGAGTAGCGGGGAGTCACTGAGCGTGCCTCATCGTCCAAATTCATTGGTGTCTGGGTCGACGAGACTTACAGATGAGGCCCTCCGACTTGAGGTATGCTCTCTCTTTCTTTTTATTTTGTTGATTATTCTTTGCTCTTTACTGAGTGATTTTCCTTTTGCTTCTCTTTTTCCTTTCAGTATGTTCGAGTGCTGACCAACTGGCTACGAGATATCAAGGATTGGTATGTCCTCCATGTATGAGTATATTAAGAAGGTGACTCCTTCCTTCTTTGTAATTCCCGCCACTTCATCTGAGGGTTAGGGTTCGGATTTTGGGAATGGAGGATCCACCACTCGTCGCCGGAGAAAGCACATCCGCCATAGGGATTGAGGGTTGGAGAGAGAGAGTTGAGGGTTCGGGCGAAGTCCCATTTGTATTTTCTATTTTTTCTGTAAAATGTAACCAATTAAAGAAAAATATATGAAATATGCATTTTCATTTTTGGCCTTTTTCTTGATTTAATGACTTAGCATATATGCACTTTTAATTTTCTACTGAGATTTTTTATTTTATGCAAAGATAGAGATAAGTATGGAATTAATGATGAAAGGGAAAAGTTTTATTATTATTAGAAAAAGGAGTAAAAGTAATTAACTCGAAAAAATATTTTGAGTAGGAATTTATTTTGCGAATAAAAATGATTTTTCGAGGGAAAAGATGAGTAATTGAAAGTGAATGACCCGAGGGAAATTTTTCAAGATGGGGATTTTTCTGAAATTGATTTTGATAAAAGTGGAAATATTGAATTTTTTAAATAGGGGGTTGTTGATCGGCATAGCACTTGAACTGCCTATCATCATGGGGTTCAAGTCAATTCATCCCTAGGCCTTGATTGCACTATCCTACACATCAGAGTAGTTTTATAGGGATGAAATTTAATCGGGTTTCCAGAGATTTTATCTTTTACCAAAGGTTTTAAGTTTATAAGGAGGGGTGTGGGATGGGTTTTCTCCACTAATACCCACATTTCTCTTCTTATTTCATATTTCTCATTTATCTTCTTATTATTTCTCCACTAATACCCACATACTAATACCCACATTTTGGCATGGACTTACTTTCTATCTTGCAACTTGGAGAGTATCAGTATGTGCGGTCAGTAGGCCTTCAGAGAACTTCTTTTTATTTCCCATGATGACTTTTATGCTAAGTCAGGTGGGAACAAATCGTGCCTCCTCGCATAACAAACTTCTTCCCAGTTGAGGATTTGACTGAATCACTAAGGATAATGCTGGGCTCTTTGTTGCAGCGCCATCAGCCATCTATCTACCTGTCATAATCTGTGGGAGGGGCGTCTGGGGACTACCTGAAGTGGTTGTAGAAGTGGGTAGTAGAGAAAATCATGGCGAAAGAGACCATTCAAAGGTGGTTCATTATCTTTAACACCATGGAAGATAGTGTTACGGTTCTATCCAGGCTTGTCAGGCATACCGATACATGGAGCGCATACGAAATGTCAATCGGGAGTAGGAAACTTAGGGACCTCTAAGGGCTAGTAATGATGATGATGCGGGGCCATCATGTAGTTGAAGGCAAAGTCTTGTGAAGTTATGGTTATTTTGGTGCTTGTGTTTTGGGATTTGAGTTGTGTAGCCTGGTTTAGGGTTAGGTTTGTTTAGGAATGGTTTGATCAGTTGAAGGGATGGTTTGTTTAACTCCATTCACTGATACTTCGTGTAACAACGTTGTATTCCTATTTAGAAATAACAGTTGATTTTGATCATATTTTATCGTGGCTCTTTGAGTTATCTATACCAATCGTTAAGGCTTACATGATCCTTTTGTTCATGTAAATGATAAAATGGACCACCATTCTCAGTGGTTAGAAAAAAATAGCATTTTGTTAAAAACAAGGGGATCGGACCCATGTATAGTGTATGGGCTGCGTACGTACCTCTGGGGTTTTGAAATTTTTCATGAATTTTATCTTGAAAAGAAAAGGTTTTTGAGAGGATTAGGTCCCACGGAGTTCTGGGTAGGGGAAATAAATATTTTTCTTTTAGAAATACAAATGGGGTGAGAAGAGTCGTAGTGCGCTGAGATTTCAGACTAAGGGTAAAATTTCTTGAGACGGTCTAGGTTAATTGGAAGTGCCATCTCTTCTCCATCGAGGTCTGCGAGCATAGTATAACATCCTAATATAATTTTCTTCATGATGAATGGGCCTATCCAATTTGATTTAAATATCCCTATGGGTCCCAGACGGGTTATATGATCTCTTTAAGGGCAAGGTCTCCTTCCTGGACATCGCGATCTTTGACTTTTCGATTGAATGATCACATTATTTGATGATAGTACCCTAATATATGATATAGAGCCTTCAGTCTATTTTCATCCAAGAGTGATAATTCATCAAAGCAGCTCTAATGCCATTATTCTTCACTAATTTTCCTTTTGAGTAGGACACGAAGGGAAGGTATTTCCATATCAATGGGTAGGAATGCTTCCATGACCTGCATTAGAGAGTAAGGGGTATCCCAAGTAGGCATTTTTATTGAAATGTGGTAGCCCCAGAGGGTGTAAGGGATCCGATCAGCCCAATCTCTACAACTCTCATTCATCTTATTGATTATGGTTTTGAGGCTTTTATTGGCATCTTCGATAGCATCATTGGTTTGGGGTTGGTAGGGAGAAGATTTATGTCTCGAAATCTCGTACTCTTCGACTTATTCCGTGACTTCAGCTTAGAAATGGAGCCCATGATCTTTTGGGTAACTCCATATTGGTAGATGATGTTCTTTCTCATAAACTTGTCCACTTTTTTGGCATTCAATATCGCGTATGACTTGGCTTTGACCCATTTGGTGAAGTAATTGATGGATACCAGGATGAATTTATGATCGCTTGAATCTTTGGGAGGAACCTTCCCTATGATGTCAATGCCTCAGGTGGAGAAGGGCTAGGGAGAGGTTAGGTTGTAAAGTTCTCAAGCAGGCAAATATTGGAGATTGGAAAAATATTAGCATTTGAAGCATCTTCGGATATAGGTCATGCAATCTTGAACCGTGGTGGTTCAACAGTATCCTTGATGGAAGACCTTTTTGGCAAGCATATAACATCATCCCCTAATATGCAGTGCTTTATCGCAGATGATGTATTGGGCAACCAGTTTATGAAGGTTTGCACGGTCTTTCTTATCGGCGTCTTTGAAATACCTATCATGTTTGAGGAGGCGCCAAATGTCATAGTACCATAATTCATCCATACCAAAATCTTTCTCGTTAACGAGTTTAATATGGTATTAGTGAGTGGGCATAGATGTATTCTGAACCATGAAAGGGGACATTATTATTCCTTCATGCATGTCGACTATGGAGGCCAAGGTAACAAGGGCATCATTTAAGTTGTTATTTATATGACGCAGGTAGTGGAAGGTGATATCTTTAAATTTCTAGGTCGATTCTTCTAGTTTAGTGTGAAAGCGTGGGAGCTTATCGTCTTTGACTCTTCATTTTTTTAGGATTTAGCCGATGATGAAGGCAGAGTCTCCTTATACATCTAGGTGTTGAATTCCTTTCTAGAGGGCGATCATGAGGCCTAAAATTCATGCCTAATACTCAATCATGTTGTTGGTGCAAGTGAAGTCTAGTGTTATGGTAATGGGGGTGTGAGAGTCATCAAGGGTGATTAGGAGTATCCCAGTGTCGTATCCTTTCTTGTTGGCAGCTCCATTAAAGAATATTTTTCATCTCAGGTCTTGTTGAGAGGTGTAGAGAATATATTCGTCCAAGAATTTAGAGACCCAAACATTGACTTCTTCCTTGAGGTAATCTGTAAGGTAGTTGAAGATGGCCCTCCCTTTCATAGCTTTTTATGTGATGTACATAATATCAAACTCAACTAGCAACTTTAACCAACAGGCCATTCGGTTAGATAGAGATGGCTTTTCAAGCAAGTATTTGATGGGATCCAAGCGAGATATTAGTTTGATGGGTAAGGCAAGCATGTAGTGTTGTAAAATCTGCGTGAACCAGACTAGGGAGACACATGCTTTCTCCAAAGAAGTGTAGTTGACTTCGTAGCCAGCATAATAAATGGGAATATTTCCCTATGGGACTCTTTAATGTGTTAGGTTAGCAAATCTCCAACATAAGTTTCTGCTACAATTAAGTATAGGAGGAGGGGAGACCTAGATGCAGATACATAAGCCCTAGAGGTCAGGTAAAGTACCGCTTGATTCTGTCAAAGGCTTCTTATCATGCCTCATTGTAGACTTTAGTTGAATCCTTTTAGAGAAGTTTGAAAATGGGTTCGTAGATAGAAGTCAGTTTGTTGATGAACTGACTGATATACTATAGTTTATGCAGGAATCCTCAGACTTCCTTCTCCGTCCATGGTGGTGGCATCTCTCCCTTCTCATTGACCATGAATTCAAAAAAATTTCCTTTTATGATGCATAAAATGCATTTTTATGGGTTTATCCGCATCTGGTATTGCCAAAGTCTCTAGAAAAACTTTCAGAGGGATGGAATATGGCCTTCCTGAGTCCTAGACTTGTTGATTATATCATCTACATAGACCTCGATCTCTTTGTGAATAAGGTAATGTAAGATGGTTTTGGAATCCCTTGGTAGGTAGTCCCAACATTCTTGAGTTCAAATGGCATAACAGTGTAGAAAAAAGTTCCCCATGTGGTGATGAAGGCGGTCTTCTCCTGATGGTCAGGGTCCATCTTAATATGGTTATATCCGATGAATCCATCGACAAATGACTTGAGGGCATGGCTAGTCGTGTTATCCACGATCATGTTAATATTGGGCAATAGGTAATTATCTTTTGGGGACTCTTTATTCAAATCCTGGTAGTCGACACACATGCGTACTTTTCCTCCCTATTTAAATATGGGAACGATATTGGAGAGCCATATAGGATATTCGAATACATGAGTGAAACCCACATTTAATTATTTGACCACTTTCACTTTCACTTTCACTTTGATCAACCATTCGGTGCAAAGTTTCCTTAGCCTCTGTTTAACCAGTTTGCATTCTGAGGATGTTGGAATCTAATGCTAAGCTATTTCTAGTTCAATGCCAATCATATCATCATAGGACCATGAAAAGATGTCTACAAACTCTTTCATAAGTTCTTCGAATTGTGCACGCTCATGCTCGTTAAGGGTGGACCCTATCCTAATCTTACACTGATGGATACTAGAACCGTGATTAATAATAGCAGTCTCATCATCATTAATTTGAATGCGGTTGTGTTGTTTGTTTTTATCCTTATTAAGATCAGTTAAGCATTGTTCATTTGCAAAATCATCATCATCAAAGGTTGGATTAGAATCAAGACAATTAATGTAAGGTAGAGCAAGATACTCAAAGTCTTTGTATATTTCCTTTTTGAGAAAAATAGCATTGAGAACCTGGTCAAAAGAGGTCTCGGTTACATTGATATCAGAAAAAGGAATAATAACATCAAGTGAAGAGACTAGTATAAAGTAGATAGCAGGGTCAGGTTAACTCTGAGCAGGTTGGACAGGCACGGCATTCCAATTAAGGAGAAGCATGTTAGAAGCTTTGATTTGAGTGGTCAGGTGTGAGAGTACGGCATCTGAGTGGATCATGTAGAGACTCAGCACTGGTGTTGGTAGGTTAAATTAATCCTCAATTGTCACAGCTTCTCGGTGAGAGGTTGCACTTCATACTGGCAGTCTTCGAACCAAGAGTTGTTATCTTGAAAGAAGATTTCTAGCCCCGATTTCATCTTCTTTTAGACATGATCATACAATGGTTCAGGGAAGCTGCAAAAAGTGGAGGTATGCACCCCAATTGATAAACCTTTCATTCAAATAGTCTCTAGAAATAGCCATTTCTTCTTCTAAGATTATTTTTTATTATGGCCGTGGGAGTTCTTTGAGTTCTTCAGCTGAGGTTTGGTAACCCAGGACACATGGAGGAAAGTCATCCTTCTGGACTATGCACTCAAGTATCCCTTGTTGGCGTCTTTCTAGCCCCATTTTGAGCATGAAGTGCATGTTCTTAAACATCTGAATCACATTGACGTTTCCATGAGGGCTGCATTCTGGACAGACTCAGTCTTTAAAGTTTTCGCCTACTGGGAGGGGAAGTGGGTCAACTCCGAAGATAGGGAGGAGAATATCATTCATCCTACGTTGGATTTCCAATATCGGGTTACTAGTGCTAGCATTATCGGTACTTTCTCTATCCCCCAAGATGGTGATAACCTGGCCTTTGGTGAATAATTTCAGTCTTTGATAAAGAGAAGAAGATACCCATTGGATATTATGGAGCCATGGATGACCAAGGAGTATATTAAAACGTGCAAGTATGTCAATGACTTGGAACTCAATGGCAGTATTAATAGGTTCATCCCCTACTGTGAGTTATATGGACCCTATTACTACTCGGCGGGTATTGTCGTAGGCATGCACGGCGGCGAAAGTGGGAGTGAGATCACTAACTTTTAAAACAAAATTGAAGGTTCTGAGAGGACATACATTGAAGGTGGATCCATTATCAACAAATGGGATTGGGATTCTCTTTCCTAAGACTTCAACGGAGATGTTGAGGGCATAATTATGTTTAAGGATGATTTTTTATATCTCTACTTCGAAAAAGGAGAGGAGTCTAGAAGAGGTCAAGTACCAGACCATGTTTACGGATTCTTCAGGTGTGGTGGAAGGAGGAACTATAGGCTTAGTTAGGAGTTTTATCAGAGCATTTCAGTGAACTGGGAGGACATGAAAATCCCCCATAGAGTGATGTTGGCTTGGATCTTCTTAAGCTGGTCTAGGAATTTACTCTCTTCGATGGTCATTTTTGGCAAGGAATTTTTTGATAATTTCATTTCCCTTATCTGTCTCGACCACACAAGGAATCAAATATTTTAGTGTCTTTTTGACCTAGTTATGTGATTTATTAAAGCGAAGAATAACAACAACCCCATGTCTTCATTTACCTCTGGTTGAATGGATACCTTATTGATTTCCCATAATAGATCTTAGAAAGATATCATTATATACGGGCTGGTTATTAGACTGGTTTCTTCCCGAATGGGATCGTCATATGAGCTGTCAAAGTCATCCCCCCATCTGATAGAGACTATTTACTCTTGCCAAGAGAAATCAATACATTTAATAACCTCAACAGCCTCAAAGTACAAATCTTAACACTTAGTGGGGAGGTGCAGGAGTGAAGGGACCATTCGTCCTTTAAGCTTCAAAGCGGTAAGTAGCTCATTAACGCTAGAAATTTCACTTGTCTGTCGAGATGCATTAGCCATTATCTATACCATAGCATCTAGATTGATTTCTTCAATAGGTACCACCCATTCATCTGGTTCTCGATCCAATTTACAAGCTTTTATGAATAAGCCACTGAATTTATGACAATCAACAGTCATCTAGATGAATAATTTTAGCTCAAACTCCAAGAGTTGTTTCAATATAGCCGGTAATGCCATGTCTTTTCCTTCAGACCGAGTATGAACGATAATGCAGGCCCTTGTGTGGAGCGACAAAGCTTGATCGGTGAAGCAGGCAGGATGTAGGAGAAAATATGTGCAAACGTTGAGTGGCTTAGGTGAGATTATAAGTATTATGGGTGCTTTATTGGGCACAGCTTGAGCAGATGGATCAAATTACAGGTCACTTTCTAGAAAGATCGTAATTGTATGGGTTGAAAGTGGGTTATGTGTGGTATTAATTTTAAGATTGGCTGGTGGGGATGATAACCCAGTCAATTAGGCCTTTGATCACATTCCGAATGTGGAAGCATTGGTCGGTAGTATGGCCAGCGAACTGGTGGAAATCACAACGTGTATCGGCTTTAAAATTTTTAGAAGTGGATTTCGTAATGGACGAGGGTCTAAGGGTTTGATGAGGTTTCATCTCAGTATGGCCAGGTAGACTTTGGACAGGGGCTCATGGATCTGAGTGTACTCCTTCTTAATGGGATTGGGGAGACTTTTCGGTGCCTAAGAGGTAGCAGGTTGGGAAATGTCATTGATGGTTGAGAATGAAGCACTGGATAGCTTCTCATACTTCCAGGCAGTGAACTATGCCATCACTTTCTTTGGCTCAGATTCGACTTTGGTAATGCCTTCCTCAATTTTTACACCCGATTCTCGAAGGGTTCGAAAGTGTGGGTAATATTATCCTTCTATGGATGCTCGGATATGAGGCCATAAGTTCTTCTTTACGATACTGACTTCTTCCTCCTAGGAGGGTCTGTTGGTCATGGAGCAATCTTCTGTATCCACCTTCCTATGAAGTTTCTAACTGTTTCCCCTGGGTTCTGCTTAAGAAGCTCTATATATTGGTGTGTAACCTCTAGCTCCTCATTGTACTTTTAGTGAGACATAAATTCTCGTGCGACATCCTTCGAACTATGGATTCTAAATTCTTCGAGGAACAAAAACCAATAGAGGGCACTTTCTTTCAAGGTTTGCTGAAACATCTGGGCCTTTATCTATTTATAGGCACCATGAAGGTTCATGTCTTGGTGATAGCTTTGAAGGTGAATAATTAGGGGTCCACTTCCCCCGAACTTCTCGATGTCTAGCATCTTGAACTTCTCTTGAATTCTGGTTTTGGGATAGGAAGACATATAGGTGTAGTACATGTAGTTCCCATATATCTTTACTTGGTTAAACTTCTTTGACAACATATTGATGTCTTCCTTAACCTTTTTCAGTTCCTCCTCCTTAGAATCTGCGGGTACTGGCAGGTTAGCTCCTAGTTAGGTAAGGTTCAGAATAGACAGTTGAGATAGTGGTGACCCATTGGCAAGCCGAACACACGGAGCATGTTGATACTCTTCTAGGACCTAAATAGTCTTGAGAGAGGGTGGACCCATGGAACGAGGAAAGATAACCTAGGGTTCTTCGGGAATATGGACCCGATGACACTGCATCTCATGGGACTTGGTTTGAAGGTTGTTAATAGTAGCACTAAGGTGGGCCAAGACAGTCATCAGATCGGGCTTCACATTCTATGCTTGGTCGGTGTTCTCCATAAGGAGCTCATGAAGGTAAATCTCAAACTCGAATGAAGTAGCAGAAGAATCGGCAGAGCTTTAGGACGATTTAACGGAAGACCGAAGCCCATAGGAAGCCAGGCCAAAATCGAGTATGTGATCGACCTGAGAGGGAAAATGGTTCAAATTTATTTTTGAAAGAAGAAGGGAGAAAATTTTGGTCATTTTAAAAGAAGGAGACAATTTTTTTTGGTATTTTTGGATTTTCGAAAAGGGAGGAAAAAATGAGAGGAATCTCAACATGATTGTTATTAATGTTATTATTGGGTTTTCACTTGTATTAGGTTTGATTAAATGCAGAAAAAATGCCAGACAGGACCCGAGCCTGGGAAAATATGATTTAAAAATATGTAAGACACATTTTGACTTATTTCCAGACTCATGGACGAGTCCTATTCTGAAAAAAGGCGAAATAGTGCAAAAACTTGGGCGGGACGCTGACATGAAATTTTTTCAAAGTTTCTCATGGTAACCGAAAAACTAAATATGAGTGTCCAAGGTTTGACACCTATATGAGGTTTATAAAATTATTGGGTTAGTGGAAGGGTTACCCCTTTGGCATTACTTCCACAATTTATCTCTTGCATATAAGAGCAATCATTCATTGGTATGTGTGGACAAGCCATCTAATATACTTGAGTGTATAATAATTGCCTCACTATATATCTCATGGGGACAGTACATATGAGAGCGAATTCGATATACTCAATGTAGATGAATGAGTTCCTTATTATATACCTCCCGCCTTGAGTTCGGTCAAGGAATATGATGCGTAGGCAACCGTTTGATATACGTCAAAGGTATGAAGATAATAGAATGTGTGAGTCATATCGCTTAGGCTACCTACGACCCACTGGACCAGTGTCCATCACAAAGTGACCCCCTGGTACGGGACAAAAGTTTGGTCAATATAGCCATTGTTTTGGTGATGTAGTGAGGAAAAAAAATCATGAGTCTTAATTAACATATTATGGAGAGAGAGATAGTATTTTTATCATTTTTTATGGCATATACAAGTATTATGACAACTAAATCTATCATGGATACTATACTACGCATGGACACATGTGAGTAAGTGACATGGGGATATATACAAGTGAGTGTGCGTGGTAGAGAGCCTATACATATATCAACTACAAGTGTTGTGTAATATGTGTAAGTGAGCATGGAGATATATACAAGTGTGGTTGTGTTCTAGTGAAGCCTAAGCATGGTTATTCTAAGTGGTGTGTGAAGTATAAAATGAAGCTAAGTGTAAGTGTGTGAAGTGTACATGGAGAGTATATACAAGTGTGTGAGTGGAAAGTTATATATACATGAGAGAGATATACAAAAAGGTAAATAGAGAATATAATGGAACATACAAGTAAGTGCATACGCACATATGCAGAAAAGAATAACACCCATGCAGGAATAGAGTCTAGTCCTCTTAAATTTGTCCCCATTGGAGTCACCACTGTGTCCATCCTGGGAGTTTTTTCAGGGTTCGAGGAGTTCTCTCTCGAGGTGTATCCCTCCTTCCTTTCCATTTTATCGGCATACATGCGGGATTACATCCTTTCTCGGGGCGCTCAATCTTCATCATTGTGGGGTGATATGTAGAGATAAAGTCGCCAGCCTATTTTGCACAAAACAGGCAAAAGAAATGTTCTCGCCTCGAGAG
Organism: Sambucus nigra; assembly: GCA_949130495.1. NCBI lineage: Eukaryota > Viridiplantae > Streptophyta > Magnoliopsida > Dipsacales > Adoxaceae > Sambucus > Sambucus nigra. Next base: position 483,786,274 of record OX422215.1, on the reverse strand, counting down.
AACGACATCAAGGATAACATCGATGCTTGCAAAACCAAGTAGTTCAAGAGCCCAAGGACTAAGTTATAAAATGGAATGGTGTTAGGCACCCATCCCGCCCTTTTGGTCTCTCATGGGCATGTGTTATTCCTCTCCTGTAAAACTCTGTGATGTGTGTGCTTATGTGCATAATATAAATGGAGGATGGAATCACTTTACTCGTGTCATGGATAAAGGAGGAGTAAGTCCATCCTTAGGAGTGTTTCCAAAATAATAATTAGAAATATAATGCAAGTGTTTCTCAATTCAAAAGTCATTATGGAACAACGATTGCGTATATCGGACAAGACACAAGCAAGAAAGCATATAAAATATATATTAAGAATGTATGCTAAGGACAAAGTAATAAATGTGTGTGGGAGGACTTGAGTCTAGGGATTAACCCAAGATGCCTATGTAGCCAGTTCGGAGAAAATATGAGATGGGGTTTAACCCAAAAATCCAATCGGGGACTTTGATTATATGTGCGTGAGTAGAAAAAGGTGTTTTAGTGTGAGAAAATGTGATGAGAAATCCCCGTTTGGAATTTATAAGTAAACACTATTTTCTTGTTTTGGGGTTTTCTTATGAAAATAATGTATGTGCAAATACTAATCATAAAAAATTGAAATTAAGATATGTGATGTAATGAAGGAAAGTATTAAAGTGGAAATTAAGTAACTAATACAAAAATAAGAGAATTTACAAACAAATGGGAAGAATTAGACCCTCTTGTGAAGACTTGAAGTGGGTCTTAATTGTAGATGCATTGATCTCAGGATGAGATGATGGAGATTTGAGGAGATGGTGGGAATTTACTCAAAAGAGTATGAAAAGGATGGAAGGAATGTGGGAAATGGGCTTTAAAGGGAGGAACAACTCCGAATTCGAGAGAATTCTCTCTGAATTATTGAGAGGGATGTTCAGGGGTTCTTTTCAAAGTGAGGTCCTGGAATCTATTTATAGGGACAAGGTGAGTGTTGATCGGCATGGTCGTAGACCTACCTATTGACATAGAACCCTAGACACACTGCCGATAAGCAAGGTCCTTGGATTTCCATTCGGTAGTCTAAGGCAGTTTTTTTGGAAAAATAGTAGTAAAATGTGAATTATAAGTCATTATCGTATGGGATAGATCGTTGGAAAGTTTATTCAGTTCCCTTCAATATTTAGTTCAGATTCATTAGATTCGGAGAGTTGACTAAGGTCAAACAGGTCCTGAAAGTTCCCAGTGATCCTTCGAAGTAAAATGGATCGTTCATCCGTACCGCAAGGCTGATTCACGCACGGGTTAGACCGTTGGATAGGGTATTTTGATCCCTTCTAAGATTCATTCAGTTGTTCCTATTTTAATAAAATCAGTCTTTCCTATTTTATTGAGAATCATGTATGGACATAAAGTTTGTAGTATTTTATATATTGTTGATGTCTTTTATTCTGCCCAGTGGGTGTTCTGGTGTGTAGAGTACGATTTACACACAGAGGATCAGATCACCAGTTCTTATGGAATATAAGTTTTATCGTTCACAATCTTAGATGGAATGGGACACATCATCAATAGGACTGTAGCACAATATTTTAGTAGGTCTATCTTGATTATAGGAAACTGTATAGTTTTAATTTATTGTGCAAGAACGGGACCAATTTGAGGTCATTATTTCTATTCTGATTTTATAAGATAATGTACATCACGCGATTATTAGTTTTACTTAAGGCTCTTAATCCGGATATGATTGATGGACACAAGCACTAGTTATTTATTACTTTGACTTATCGAGTGAGATTCATTATTGGATCAATAATCTTGATAAATTGGGTAATCCACGTCTCAGTATAGATACTGGTGATACCCCTTTGAGATACTTATAAGTTTTGTATATGTCAAAACCTGCAGGTGGATTATATTAATCTGATACTACAAATAAGTTAAGTTGAACCGCTCAAGGACTTAAAATGTTAATCAAATGAATTATCAGTGATTTATTTTATTAACGAGTATCTGTAACCTTAACATGGCGAGAATTAAGTAATTAATAATGAGGAGATCAAAAAATAATCTTGAGTTAAGGAGTGGAGTTGCAATTATAATTATTTAGTGGTATTAATTATAATTAAGGGACTCGGATTAGGATCCGGGAAGGATTATGTTTTCCCAGGCCCATTAGGAGCCACATCTTAGGGTCCCAACTGTAGCCTATATATATGCACCTAAGTCTGATTCTCTATTAACCAAGCCATCAATCTTGGATACTCAAAAGACCCGAGTTCATACTTATGAGAAAGATAGATAGCGGAGAAGAAAGAGGAGACAAGAAGGTGGTCACAAAATAGGAGCCCACCCTTTACTCATGGTTGTCCATATCGGGAATACAGTAGAAGATCGTGTGGTGAATCGAGCCATCACATATTCTGTTCGTGATAAAACGAGATCAAATCAAAGAGATCTCATAGGTAAATCCTAAATCTTCCTTGTCGGATTTCACGTATGTATATTTTTTCTATAGTTTGATCTATACGCGTTTTCAATAGACCCTCGATTTTTGCTCCAACAGTTAATGGGTGCAGGAGAAATTTTTGGACAATCAATTATAAGGACATGATTTTACAAATGTACGTTAACAATTGAGTATGTCATATACCTTTACAAGCGTCGAAGAATTATTTAAGATCATATATGCATCGAGATGGATCCGAATATCAAGCTTCTTCATCATTCAAACCTCTGCAAGGTTAATTTCGGTAAGATATTATTTAAGTCCTTTTATGGTTCACTTAAAAGTGTTGGGATATTTTTTAAAAGAGGTTTGGAAATGTTTTCAAAAAAAAATTCTAAGTGTTAAGGTGTTGTTTTTCGTCAAAAAATAATTTTTTCAAGATTTAAAAACGAATTTTCTGAAATAAAAAATAAATTTATTTTTTGCATTTTTTCGTTCGACCGACATGCTGGCTCGTTCGAGAGATAGGGGGATCTCACAGGAAGTGTCATTCAAATGATACGTGCATTAGTTCGAGCGACACTCTGATTTCGTTCGAGCGATGCGTTGCCTTAATGTTTTTATAAATAGCTCATTAAACGAGTTTGTTTTTCAGAGGAGACCTGAGTTTTACCCCGTACAAAAAATTGCAAACTACATAAACGTTTTTGTCTTCTCCTTTAAAGTTTTAATCCTTGTTTTCAATTCACAAGCATCCCAATCTTTATGTTAATTTTTTTGGAACCCAAAATACAATTTTGCTGGAGTTGCCCTTGTAGGGAGGATAACCTACTGTGTATATAGGTGCCACTTGAGGGAGGTATTGGGCTGACGATTGATTGCGTGTCATAGGGAGTACTCGTGAGTGTTCCTAGGCTTATTGGATTGGGCATCCTAGTGGATCTTCTACGATCGATTCATTGTTATTTCAAAACTGCGTGTTCTTGTGGGTTTTCTGTGGTTAACTCATTGCAGATTTCGCTAGTAATCTTGTAAGTTGTAAACTGCAAATTATTAGTAAAACAAAGGGTTTTTACCTTCAAGGATTTTTTCCTAAAAATTGTTTTCCTTTGCATGCTTCTTATATTTTATGATTGCAAATAACTTAGATGCATGAGTTAGGGTTTAACTAAAATTTGGATTAATTGAATTAAGTCAATTTGAAATCACTTGAATTTTTTCACTACACTGCACATGTTTACAAATTGATTTCAAATCTTATTTAAGAAGAGCGGGTTGCACAAAGTTATTGTGTTTTGATCCAAATTTTCTTAAGTATGGATTTTGGTGGTATTGATGATTTTAGATGTCAACTTTTTAAAAGGTCTAATTGGAAAGTTCACATGAATTCTTGTTTTAAATCATCCATCGAAAAACGACTCTGAGAGGTGTCTTGGTTAGGAGGGAATTGGTCATACGGTAGATGAGTGTCCCATTAATATAAGGAAGATTTTTAATAAACCAACATCTCATGTCTATTCACATAGTGATAGTGATTCTGAAAAAGAAGTTTTTTATGCGACTAAGCGAGAGCTTCCCACACCTGTGACTAGTGATGAGAATGAAAGTGACGAGCGTGAGGAGGAAGAGGAAGAGTTGAGTGAGTTGAAAGTTGCCTACAATAACCTGTTTGTGGAATCTATAAAGTTAAAGAAGATAAACTTGAAACTAAAAGCTAAATTAAAAAAGCGTGCCTTAGATAAGAATAACACGAATGCCTTAATTGAAGATCTTAGGACATGATAGGAGATGCTTAGAGATAAGCTAGGATATGTTTAGGGTGAGAGAGATAGTCTTAGAGGGTTGATGGAGACTACGAAAAATGAGCTTTTAGTGTTTGAGGATTCTAAACGTGTACTTGAGTCAAGGATAGGTGATCTTAAGAAAAGTTTAAGAGAAACAAATAAGGTGAAGTTTGATTTGGAGTCTAGGTCACAGAAGTTAGATAAAATGCTAGGCACTGTCCAAATCAATGAGGATAGGTGTGGTATAGGCTTCGAGGATAGTGTTTCACCCATTCCCACAGCCAACCCCACATGTGTGAGAAAGCCTCCTAGGATTTTGGAGAGAGAAGCACCTAGATTTATTAAAAGAGATCCACCTAGGAACATTATGAGAGAGCCACCTAGGGAATTTAAGAGAGATCCACCTAGAAACTTTAGGAGAGGGCCACCTTTAGGTAACACTCACCGCCCGATTTACACTTGCACACACTGCGGTAGGCAAGGTCATCTTAGGCCTTTATGTTATAAACTTCAAAATACTCCTAGGAAGTTTAATAAGAAAACATATTCGATTCCCAAAACCCCCACATGTCGTTACAAGTCTGTTTGGGTTAGGAAATCGGATTTAGAGGCTTTTGGATTAATTATTCATGACTTTTATTTGATTACACGTGGTTCACCTCATGTTAGATCTCTAGATTGATTGTGTTATTTGTTTGCCATACTCTAGTTGCTCTTCATGATATATTCTTGCTAGTGTTCACTACAATTAACAAAATTACTTTCATCAAATGTTTCACCTTTAAACCCAATTTCTCTTAAAGGAACAAATTCGTCAACATAATTATTCTGGGATTCGATAATTAAACGAGAATTAGAAAAACCATCAACCTTTTTAGATACAATCTTAAGTTCTCTTTGGTATTCATCATACTTAACTAAAACAGCCTTAAGTTTAACTTGAGATTCATCAAATTTAAACAAAAATTGCTTATTTTTAGTTTCAAGAGAATGGTTAAGCTCCGTTAACGTGATAATTTTTTTATCTAAAAATGAAACATCATTTTCAAGTTCATTTATACGAAAATCAGATTCTTGAGATATTAGCTTCATTTGATTGTTTAAAACATCATTTTAAGACATCGACCTAGAGTTAATGTTGCCTAAATCAGTGCAGTCCTCAATTGTGTTGTCAAAAGATTTATTACGCACACAATCTTCTAAATTCGAACTCATCCACCCTTCTAAAACAATAGAATCGTCTACATTTTCAGATTCATCAACATCATAAAAAATATTATCAACATTAGATATAGAAGCTGTGAATGTAGGGTGAAGTTGAGCAGGAGAGATATGACATGAGTTCACATAATCTAATTCAGAATTATCTACACATAGATCAGAATTATTAGAACTAGTAGATAAGCAGTCAAAAGTATTCTCGGACTTAAAGACACAACGAGAAGTAAAAGCAACTAAATTATCATAACACTCTATGCTATCACATGCAGAAATATCATCAAATATTTTTAGATAAATGGGTACAAGATTTAGAAATGTTCCAAACCTCTAAAGATGTGGTGCAAGATGAAATAACTTTAACTTCGGTTGCACCCATTGCTTGGCGAAAGGCATTATCGCTTTTAATGTCATCTTGTGAATAAATCTTTTCCTCTTTAAAACATTCATAAATGGATTTTCTAGTAGAAAAATTAGCATCACCATATAAGTTTCCCATATTTAAAAAATAGATTTTAAAAAATATAAATATAGATTTTAAAAGGAGTTCAGGATCTTTGCAGAATAAAGTTTTTTATAAAGTGGATCCTGAAGCTTTGTTACCACTTGAAACAACCTAATGGGTGTATGCTAAGCACGTGTTAGGTTATTTAAAAATTCGTTTAACTCTTTGATATAAAATCTATTAAAAATTATAAATTAAAAATACTCACGCTCACTAGTAAGTAAAAGGTGGTGATGCTAGAAATAAAAATACCCTTTAAGAATGAGATGAGGAAAAGAGGAAGTGACACAATATTTGTTCTCGGGGAAACCACCGTGATGGAAAACCCCGTGTCCTTTGTCCCAGGATAACTCACACACCCAAGTCCACTATTACCAATTACAAGCTACAGATTACAGTCCACCAGTTTACAAATATTCAAACTAAAAAAGTACAAGCCCGTACATCCAGCCTAATCTAAATACAACCCAAATTGACTAATTATTAGTCAACCCAATAACACCTAGGTAATAATGACTATCACTCACTCACTACACATGAACAATCAAACACTAAAACCCAACACCCCGTGAAGTTGTGCACTACACAGATTTAATTTAAAAAAGTTTGTTTTACTCAAAACAAAAGAAATATCTTCTTTAACAAAATGGGACTACACACACACCAGGTTATGTCAAATTCAGTTAACAAGAATAATAAACAATTTGTGATAAAGGATAAACAGGGACTGATATTTAATTCCACACAAACATAAATAAATAGTAATAAGATGAAATTGAATTAATCAATAATAAAAGAATGATTAAATATCAAGTCACAAGACACATATAAGGTCTTCCTTAATAATTAATATTCAAGTAAAGATTAATCCTAAAACAATTTAGTTGGCGCAAACGACCACAAATAAAATAGGAGATAGACTTCCAACAATTATGATGCGCAACTAAAATAAATATTAACTTAACACCAAATAGAATATGAATCAATTTAAACCGGTGTTATGTTAAAATATCAAGTCTAAGTAAAATGAGAAAAAGATCAAGCGTGTAGCACTTAGCTCATACAAATTAGGACTTAATTAATATCAACACAAGAAAGTTACAAATATTTTAGTTAAGTCCAAATAGCAAAAATTTTGTAACACATAAAATTAATCATAAATATTAAATTCCAATTTTAGTTCAAACCAATACTATAACAAGGTTTGGATAAAAAACTCATGCACACACTAACACCAACTAAGTATAAAAGAATACAATAAAAAGTATTCAACTTCGACAATAAAAAGCGTATGAGTCAATTGATTAAATCCAAGTCAAATGAGTACGAGATAAAGAGTGTAGCACTCGACTCAATAAAATAGGATGGGTCTAACTAAAATAAAATTTAAATAAATAAAGATAATGATTTAAAGTCCACACACTAATTAAACCCAACTAAATAAAGTGAGCACACAAAAGTTCAACTTGGAGGATATAACAAGTTAGAGGCAAAAATCAGATTATCTTTAATCCCAAATAAACTAAATTAATTCAGATTTAAAATAAAAGATATTTTAATAAAAGTGTGTGACACAAAACAGATTTACCCAAATTGTTAGGACTAGATAACAAGTGCACACGCGCACACACACACACACACACACACACACACACACACACTAAGTTGGGTGTAAATAAAGTCTCAAAAACAAACACCCAAAAAAATCAGACTTAGTCTAAAAGGCCCAAAATAATTTTAGTCGAAAAAGAAAATTTATCCTGAAAAATACGACAGGATACTAAACTTCAGTTTGCAAAAAAATGTAGATCTGGTTAATATTAAGCCAAAAAATACTTTTAAAATTTAACAACCCGAAGTTATAGCCTCACAAAACAAAATCTATGATCTAAATAGCATTTCAATTTTGATAAAACATAGACCAACAGTTACCAATAAACACAAATCTCATACGCCAGATGAAACACAAAAAAAAACACGATCACAGAAAAATCCATCTACACGCATCAGTACCAACAACCAACTCAAACTACCAGCAATGAGATTATCGTAGGAAATAACAATCACAAAGATTGTATTCATGTAAAGGTACAAAATAACAGCAGTAGGTCCCCACAGTTCCAAACCAACAAAATCAATATATATATATATATATATATATATATATATATATATATATATATATATATATATATATATATATATAAAGAGAATATATTACCTCAACAAAAATCCTCAACCAAAAAAAATAGGATCCGAAAATGGCAATACTGGAAGCAGCGCCACCGAAAAAGTCATCGAAAAACACCCATCACTGGAATGCGGGAGCCAACCAGTAAGCCCCCAAAAATCGTCAATAATTTCAATCGATTTTTGCAACAAAAAAAAAATCTCCGAAGACATATAAGATGGATTGAAATGTATAGGAGATCAAAAAACATACTCAGGTCTCTCAAAATGGTAGATCTCAAATATGAAACTAGAGAAAGAAAGAAGATGTGTTCGGCAGTGTAAAATGAGGGAGAGAGAATGTAGAAAATGAAAACCCTAACTACAAACCACTCAAATCATCAAATATAAGGGCCCAAACAAAAACGCAAAGCCCCAAACGGTCACCACAGCTCAACATCAAAATGACCTACCAAATACACATGAGACTGCCAATTTAGTTTTCGTTAACATTTGTTCAATTAAACCAAAAGATATAGTTTAATTAATGTTTTTAATATTAACAACAAGAAAACACAAAAAATAGCTTTAAAAAGTCTAAAAATAAGAAGACTCATAATTTCAAATATATAAAGTATTTAAGATAAAGATACACAAAAAAAGTATTTTAACAAAAATAATATATGTATTAAATCAAAGATAAGAAATTATGATATAATGGTTATAAAAATAGATTTTAATAAAAAAAAATATGCAAGAGCACACAAAAAAAATGTTTGTCTCAAAATTGAGCCAACATAAGAGAATGGAAATTTCGGGTGTTTCCCCCCACACCCAAGCACGCCAGAATCAATGGGCAAGATATCATCGTGCTCCTTATTTCGGTGAGTCTGACCATTTCTTGGCATTGGCTGAACATTTTTTGGGTGATTATGTGCCGGTAGATCCATCAAATTTACTGATGAAGGAAAGTGATAGTGTTGAAAACTTTGCTTACATTCCCACCGCCAATGTAAGTCACTTTCGGATCGAACGGGGCGATTATCCCTTTTCAAGGTGGAGTTTGAGTCCTCCTCGAGCGCTTGTGAGGGTCTAGGTCCCTGGACTGATTATATTCACACCAAATACCCTGTGTAGTTGACCTTAGTTGGCATATCTTCCACCTATTGGCTGGGTGACCTCACCCTAGCAAAGAACAACAACACTCTTCAACTGATTGTATCTCGCTCGAGTCATCGAACTCATATCTTTATTGCTTCTTGGGGTGAGATTGCCATCACCCTCGAGGACGTTTGTGAGCTTCTGGGTTTGGAATCGGTCGAATTTGATACCTTCTTCAAGGAGGTTAATATACCCAAAGTGCACCCTCTTACTCAGAGCAACGAACCTCGGATAATCTCACAAACCAGAAGCCTATGACAACCATCAACAAGGTCGTCACTCAAAAGGTCGGCCCCAGCCGACATTGCATCTACCTCATACATCAACCTCGACTGGGCATCAGCCGAGGTCAGCAAGGACTCATGGATTCAACCACCCTTCAACACCATCATCGGCCCCAGCCGACGTTGCAATCATCAGTCGAGATCATTAATATTACATGGGATCAATCATCTGGCAACGTCATCATCGGCCCAAGCCGACGTTACCACCACACTTACCTAACCTCAGCCAGCCTTGTTGGCCGAGGTCATCATGAATAACCTCAGAATAAAGCAACAGTCGGACTTCACCATCCTCGTACTCTTCTAGGCCGAGGTTGCACCAATGAAAGAGGGCCGAGCATTTACAAGTGCATGTATGGTTTGGAACACGAGGACAAATCTATTATAACTGAATCACTCCCTCCATGTTAGGGAATATTGAGGTCATCATTTTTTACTTAAGGTCATCCTTATACTAATTGGATCTTCATGCACATGTTCATTGCATGCTTGGGGGGTACATTATACCCCCCAAGCGCTATATATAGAGATCGTCCTCTACCTTGTAAAAGGATCGATTATTACAGGCCCTAGCCAAAAGTCTGTTACATTTACAGCAGAGATAGAAAGTGGAGTGATTGTATTACTATGGCCATTAAAGCCTCATTTGATAGTGATATTTACACTCACCTGCACAGTGGACATAGGCGTTTGCCGAACCACTTATATTTTTGTGTTCATCCCATTCTCCTCATCTCCTATTATATATATACTCTTGTGATGCCGTTGTTATCACTTGTTTGAGCTTGTTAACACCTTATCTGGTGGTGCTATTTCCAGCATCAACATTTTTGCACCGTCTGTGGGAACGAGAAGATTCATCTCTTCCTTTTTGTAGCTTAACCTCACCAGAGACTCTGGTGGAGAACCAGGCCTCACCCTTCGTGTGAAGTTGTTTCACCATTGAAAGAGGTCCTTTAATGTATCTAAGCTCTCTAATATTTTTATCACAATCTCTTTAGCCCTAACATATGGCACCGGAGTTACCACCACCACCTCCACCATCTGGTGTTGGAGGACCCAGTTCTAGCCAAGCACCACCCTAGTCCGAGATGGCTGAGGTGGCAGTAGCCTTAAGGTCATTGGCTGCAATGCAGCAAGCAATGAAGGGGCAGTTTGCCTAGCTAAGCCAAAATATGATGAGACCACCTGGAATTTCATCAAAAATGATTACTCCGGCTATTGTTCAACCACATCCAGAGGCCAGGGGACCACCTCAGGCACCGCGAAAGGACCAACCTACACCTCAGTGGAGGAGGGACGTTGCTGACCCTAGGCATTTGCGTCTGGGGAGGCAAGGAAACCCTTGCCCTGATGATAGGTACGATGATATTGAAGCAGAGGATGAACCAGTAGACTTCTGGGAGCCATATGAGGTTTCAAACAACACAGTAATCCTATACAGCACAGCCGAGGTTGCAGAGTAATAAGGGCCGAGGTTGGTGATGCCCATCCAAGAGGATCAGTTTTTGATCACTTGAGAAGAGGGTCGGCCTTTGAAAGGCTTGACCCAGTTAATGATCTGAGGCAGAGGTTATCCAGGTCGAGAAGTGTAGCTGGATCTCAGAGGGAAGATGGTAAACATTGGGCTCGCCATGGATGACCCCTACATGGCCCAGACTGTGGCAAAGAGGTCAACAGCCGACGTTGTGCTGCAGCTGAGGAACCCTCAGTTAACCCTTGGAGGTGGATGGGGACTACCTCAGACAGGTGGACGTTGCTAAACCATGGAATGTCTCCATTCAATGGCTGGAAGAGAAGATAGGTAACCTCATAAAAAGATGAGACCCACTGCAAAGGGGGTTCTCAAAGGGCCCCCCATTTGTGGCAGGAATTGTGAACTTCCCAACCCCTGCAATATTAAAACCACCAATGATGCCTCCCAAGTATTATGGAAGTACTAACTCAGTACATCATATTAAGATGTATCAATCCGCAACAGATATTTATGCAATCCCTGATGAGATGAGGTACCGAGATTTTTCAAGCACTTTGACGGGAGCTGGGCATATTTGGTTCACTTCCCTTCCTAAATATTCTATGGAGAACTTTAAAGGTTTGGTTGAGCGATTCATACACAACTTCTATTTTAGGGTAAGACCTCAGAAAAAAACAACCCATCTACTATACGTAAAATAAGGAAATAATGAGAGCCTCAGAGATTACATTGCAAGATTCAATAAGGAAAAGTTAGAGTTTGAAGATTACGAAGAGAATATAGCCATGACATTCCTTATAGGAGGATTGCAAAAGGGGAAGATACTTTGGAAGCTTGCTAAAGACCCTCCAAAATCCATGGCCGAGCTATTAGCAATATCTGGTAGGGTCATGAATGCTGAAGAAGCAATGGCCGCAAAGTATGAGGATGAGAACGGAAGTAGCAGTGGAAAATTCCAAAGAGAGAAGGATGGAAAGAAGAGGGTTGCAGAAGACAAGTTTGCACACTACACTCCTTTAACTGTGAGCTATGAGCACATACTTAATGAAATAAAGAATGACAGGTCCCTGAGATGGCCGAAGATACTGAAGGCTCCTTCGCATAAGTGGAACAAGCATCTGTGGTGCGAGTTCTACCAAGACCATGGTCATTTGACTGATAAGTGCTTTGCCCTGAAGGATGAGATTAAGAAGATGTTGAAGTCTGTAAAGCTCAGGAAGTATGTGGATGGTAGAGCTTCTAAGGGGGGAAGAGATGACCCTAAAAAGAAGAGAAATGATAGGTGTCGGGAAGATGCCCCAACCAGAAGAGTTGAGGACTCAGATGATGATGATAATGACCCTGACCTCCCACCAAAAGACGATAGTATCCCAGTGAAGAGGGTTAGTATGATGTCCTTTGGTGTTAACACCATCTGTGGAGGACTAGAAGGGGTGGCTCATAGGTAATCAACCACAAAGCTCACGTGGCAGAGGCCAAGTCTGTGACCAAAGTACAGGTTATGAATTGGCATCTTCAGAGGTTAAATATGAGAAGATAAAGAAGGTAGATATAGATACTCTCATAGTTGTCTTCTCACGACTAGATTTCAAAGGTATCTTAGCTCCTCACGATGACCCTCTAGTAATCACCATAAGGGTGCATGGATGTGAGGTGTAGAGAATCCTTATTGATAGGGGAAGTTCAGCAGACGTGATGTTCTGGCCCTGCTTCAAGAGCTTAGGCCTCAGCAGATCTAGGCTTCTCCCTTATCATCATCCTTTGATTGGCTTCAATGGAGAAAAAGTTCATCTGTTAGGCATGTATGAGATGGATGTAAGAATGGGAGATGAGTGGCCTAAGAGGTTGACCAAAAAAATCAATATATTTATGATGGATGAGAATGTCTTCTCAGCTTACAACCTCGTCATAGGAAGACTAGCCCTCAAATAATTTAAGGTCATGCCTTCAATGGTCCACCAAATTCTAGAATTCTCGACTCCCTATGGGGTAGGGAAAGTTAAAGGTGACCAAACATCAGCACATGAATGCTACTTCAACTCCGCAGAAGAGAGAGAGGCTCATAAGAAGGAAACAACCACTTACAATATTGACACCCTTGATCCTAGGGATGAGACAAAGCTTAAGAAGGGAGAGGTTGCAGAAGAGGTAGAATCCATCGTCCTCAATGAGGACGAGCCTAAAAAAACTGTCCAAATCGGTAAAGCCCTAAGACCTGAGATCAAGAAAGAACTGGTGAAGTTTTTAAGGAAGAGACAAAGCATTTTTTCCCGGAGCCATGCAGACATGCCAGGTATTGATCCTAAGGTCATGTGCCACAAACTCATTGTTATGGAAGACGTTAAGCCCGTCAAGAAAAGGAGGAGAGTATACTCAAGAGAGAAATATGACGTCATCAGAGGAGAGGTCAGAAATCTTGAAGAAGCCAAGTTCATCAGGGAGGTCATATACCGTGAGTGGTTGTCCAGCGCAGTCATAGTGCCAAAGGCAAATGGTAAATAGAGGATGTGCGTAGACTTCACTGATTTGAACAAGTCTTATCCAAAAGACAGTTTCCCCTTATCTCGTATTGATTAGATGGTGGATGCCACAGCTGGACATGAGATTATGAGCTTCATGGATGCCTATTCTGGGTCTAATCAGATCTTTATAAACTCGAAAGACTCAAAGAAGACAGCATTCATCACAGACAATGGGACTTATTATTATAAGGCCATGCCCTTTGGGCTGAAGAATGCAGGGGCTACTTACCATCGTCTTGTAAACAAGATGTTTGAGGATCAAATAGGTAAGTCCATCGAAGTGTATGTGGACAACATGCTGAAGAAGAGTCTAAAGGCCGACACTCATGTGGACGACCTTGAAAAAACTTTCGACACCATGGACAGATATAGGATGAAGCTCTACCCAGGCAAGTGTGTCTTCGGGTTAGGAGCAGGAAAGTTTTGGGATTCATCGTCAATTAGAGGGGAATAGATTCCAACCCTGAGAAGATCAAGGTCTTGCTAGAAATGAAGACACCCAGATCTATCAAAGATGTTCAGAGGTTAACCATAAGAGTTTCCGCCCTCAACAGGTTCATCTCAAGAGGTTCAGGCAATTGTCTTCCTTTTTTTAAAGTGCTTAGAAAATCCTTCGAATGGGATGAGGAATGCGACAAAGCTTTTAAGGAGCTCAAGTCCTACCTCGGATCCCCCCTACTCCTATCTTGGCCCATTCTGGGGGAAAAGATGTATGTATATCTAGCTATTTCAAAATCAGCCATCAGTGAAGCCATAGTAAAAGAAGATGATGGAGTGCAAAGGTTAGTATACTTTAATAGTAAGACCCTTTAAGGGTCTGAATAGAAGTACCCTCAGATGGAAAAGTTAGCTTATGCTCTGATACATGCCTCTGGGAAGATGAAGACATACTTACAAGCCCACTCTATGGTTGTCCTCATTGATTCCCCACTAAGACAGGCCCTCCATAAGTCTGAGAAGTCAGGCAGGTTGATGACCTGGGCCATCGAGTTGGAGGAGTATGACATTGTTTATCAACCCAGGGTTGCCATCAAAGGGAAGTCACTTGCAGACTTTATAGAAGAGTTCACCTGGGAAAAGGTTGAGATTGAAATTAGTCAGAGGAATGCTGATGAACCAAACAGAAACGTATTCCATGATTCGGATGAGGTTGGGTCAAGAAGGTCCAGAAAAAGTGTAGTTGAGAATGAGTATGGCGGGTACTTCTTCAAGCAAGGGACCCTGTGAGAGGGGAACTTCTCTTCAAACGAAGATGTTTAGAACCTCTTCATTGATGGGTCATCTTGTGAAAGCGAAGCAGAGAAGGGATGATAGTGTCAGCACTAGAAGGTACTAACATTGAATATGCATTAAGTTTCAACTTCAAGGCTTCGAACAATGAGTCAGAGTATGAGACATTGATAGTAGGTCTCTCCTTGGCAAAATCCCTTAGTGTTGGACAAATCCTAGTCCACAGTGACTTAAGGTTAGTTGTCAACCAAATCCTGGGGGTATATGAGACCAAAGATGAAAGGATGGCCAAATACCTTAAGAGGGTGAGAATGAGGCTAGAAAGCTTCAAGGAGGTGAATATGAAGAGGATACCTCGGTAAGACAACAGTCAAGCCGATGCACTTACTAAGTTGGCCTCAGCAATGAGGACATATATAAGAAGAATAGTACCGGTTGAAATCTTGCTCAAGCCAACCATCGAAGAAGAAGAGGTTGCCAGAACTTACCTCAATCTGAATATGGGAGCCTCGTGGATGGACCCACTTATTAGATACATCAGACAGAGAGAGCTTCCATAATCAAAGTTGGAAAGGAGAAAGCTGAGGTTCAGAGCTACCAAATTATCAATTGTAGGATATGTCTTACATAAGAAGGGGTTCCTACTCCGTCTCCTTAGAAGTTTCCACCCTTCATAGGTTCCTCAAATATTGCAAGATGTACATGAAGGATCTTGTTCAAGTCAAATAGGAGGGAGGCCTCTAGCTAAATGGATAATTACTCAGGGGTACTGGTGGCCGACCTTAGCCAAGGATAAAACTGTTTATGTAAAGAGATGTGATAAGTGTCAGAGATTCTCCCCCATCCCTCATCAACCTCATCAACCTATGACGTCAATCATCTCACCTTGGCCATTTGCGATATAGGGCATCGACTTGGTAGGACCCTTGCTAAGGACTGCGAATAACTATCGATTCTTAGTGGTGGCCATTGATTACTTCTCCAAGTGGGTAGAGGCTGAGCCGACGATCATGATTATAGAATAGAAGACCTTACAATTCATCTGGAATAACATCATATGTAGGTATGGTCTTCCAAATACCTTCATCTCGAATAACGAAACCCAGTTCAAGAATGCTTTCTTGGAAAA
Source organism: Sambucus nigra (assembly GCA_949130495.1). NCBI lineage: Eukaryota > Viridiplantae > Streptophyta > Magnoliopsida > Dipsacales > Adoxaceae > Sambucus > Sambucus nigra. Next base: position 483,770,342 of record OX422215.1, on the reverse strand, counting down.
ATACTGTGAAAGAGTGGGGATCAAGCAGTTCTTCTCCTCACCTGGACGACCCTAGGCAAAAGGTAAGACAGAGGTCACGAATCAAATAATCCTTAACGGGATAAAGAATAGGTTGGAAGAGGCCAAAGGGATAAGGACATAGGAGGTATACGTTGTGTTATGGGACTACAGGATGAAGCAAGGACACCAATGGGAGAGACTCCTTTTATGTTGGCCCACAGTTCAGAGGTTGTCATCCCTACAGAGGTAGGACTTCCCACTCATAAAGTTCAGACCTATGACCCGTAGAGGAATGAGGAAGAAAAAAGACTTTATTTGGATTTGATTGAAGAGAGAAGGGAAGATGCAGAAATTAGACAGGCGGCCTACCAGCAGAGAACTGTAAAGTTCTACAACCAAAGGGCGAAATCTAGACCTATAGTTGTGGGAGACATAGTCCTAAAAAACATTGCAAAAGGCAAATAAGCTCCACCCAAACTTGCATGGTCCTTACAGAGTAGTTGATGAGGTCATGCCTGGTACCTACCGGCTAGAAAATCTTGAAGGGGAACCTTTCTCCAATCCTTAGAATGCTGACCACTTGAAGAAATATTACATATGATGTTGCAGTTGTTTCTTTGTAATACATGTATCATTTTATGAAGAGGATGTTAAGGAAAAGAGAAATTCCAGTATCAATACTTTGTTACATTATGTTTAAACATCATTAATTTGGTGAAAATTATGAGGTGAAACATCATATTTTGGTGACCTCATACCTTAAACATCATTAATTTGGTGAAAATTATGAGGGTGAGCATCAGTATATGGTGACCTCAGACCATAAACACAATTAGTTTGGTGGAATTTGAGGAGAAACATCATATTATGGTGACCTCAGACCTTAAACATCATTAATTTGGTGAAATTTATGAGGGTGAACATCAGTATATGGTGACCTCGAACCTTAAACACCGTTAGTTTGGTGGAATCTGAGGAGAAACAACATATTATGGTGACCTCAGACCTTAAACATCATTAATTTGGTAAAAAGTATGAGGTGAAACATCATAATATGGTGACCTCGGACCTCAAACATCATTAATTTGGTGAAAATTATGAGGTAAAACATGATATTATGGTGACCTCAGACCTTAAATATCATTAATTTGGTGGAAATTATGAGGGTGAACATCAATATATGGTGACCTCAGACCTTAAACACCGTTAGTTTGGTGGAATCTCAGGAGAAACATCATATTATAGTGACCTCACACCTTAAACATCATTAATTTGGTGAAAATTATGAGGGTGAACATCAGTATATGGTGTCCTCAGACCTTAAACACCGTTAGTTTGGTGGAATCTGAGGAGAAACATCATATTATGGTGACCTCAGACCGTAAACATCATTAATTTAGTGAAAATTATGAGGTGAAACATCATAATATGGTGACCTCAGACCTCAAACATCATTAGTTTGATGGTAAATTATAAGGGAGCGTCATAATTTGATGACCTCGGACCTTAAACATCATTAGTTTGGTGAAAATTAGGAGGGTAAACATCATTATATGGTGACCTCAGACCTTTAAACATCATTAATTTGGTGAAATTTATGAAGGCAAAACATCATTATATGGTATCCTGAGACTTTAAAACAACATGAAAGACAAGACATTGGAAGAAGCAATACAATCTGAAGAAGATGAGATTAATGATCTATCAATGAAAATTCAAGAGTTACAAATCAGATGGGCCAAAAGGCCATCAAAGTTTACAAAAGCTAAGGGGTACAAAAGGAAAACCAAAATTACAACTCTTAAGCCTCTGCAGGTAAAGTCGTGTTATCATGGCCGACGTTGGTCACCTCGACTGTGTCATCTTGAGTATTAGTATCTTCGGTCTCAGTGACTTCTAAGGGATCAGTCTCAGTAGGAGAAGCATCGGCCTCCTTAACCTCTTGCAAGGCCTGAGCAAACCGGGGGTCACCAAAGCCCAGACCTTCAAAATCTGGGGCAGTCAGACTCCCTGACTCTTTTTCTTTAAAATCTCCTCATTTGCTAGTTGATTTGATACCTCTTTCAAGGTATTCAAAGATAAATCTAACAAATTCATCAGAGACTTTATAGTCTTCGATGATCTTCTCTGAAGCATCCTCTGAAGCAACCTTAACTACAGCAGCCACCTTAGCCTGCAGAGCATCATCCTTAGCTTTCAGAGCTAAATCATGGTCCTTCCTGAGCTTGGATATGTCCCTATCTCTATACTAAATAACTTCCTTCAGCTTATCAAACTCCTTCAGCTCTTCCTTCAGATGTTCAACCTCTGCGTTCAAAGAGGCTTGAACCCTCTCGACCTCTTGACCCTTCTCTATGAGGGGCATCTTCTTTAGGGTCCAGTCAACACATGGACAAGATACCCTGTAGTGGAAAGGTCAGATGTATGAGTGTGGCCTATACCTTATAAAACATCCGAGGTTACACTTAGAAGATAAAATGAATAAAAACTAGTACCTGAATTGATTTGTGGAGGGTAAACTCGGCCAGCAGAGGGACGTCCAAAGAGCGTAGGAAACGCTTATCCTCTTCAGTCATCATAGAGACGATAGCATTAGCGGCCTTCAAACTATTACCAATGAGACTTTCACTGATCTTCAATAGAGAAAGATGAGCATCCAGGGCCTCGTCTATAGAGATGAGAATGGCACGATCCCCTCTTTGAGTCTTGCTAGACCTCTGATGCTCCGGGTCTGTTGTAGTCTTCCTCTTCTTGGTAACATCGGCCTTAGATGTGTCTACTTTCTTCTGGGTGGTGGCAGGGGGCACATTTTTTCCAGCCTTTTTATTCATCACCTTTACTAGACTGGGAGCAGACATTTCCCAGAGGTCGTCTGATATACCTTTAGGGCGCTCTGCAAAAGACGTATCTGAGTTAGTAAATCAGAGGCACAAAAAGTAAGAGGTACAACTTGTGAAAAATGAGACTTACGAAGATCTGTCAAATAACCACCCCCCAGGCCTATCTTAGAGAGGTAGTAGGGTATCATCAGATGTTCATATTTAACTAGCCAACCCTGCTCCCCCTGATCTTAAAGATCCTTGAATTTTTTAAAATTATCCTAGCTAAGTCCAGGGTCGGCTTTAGCAGTAAGTGAGACCTTCCCCCATCTCATAAGGGTCCTTATAACCAATGTTCCAGAAGCCTCATGGGGACCAAATTCCCATGCCCCGTATGCAAAGAAATACCAAGGTTTCCAGTTGTGGTTTGAGGTCTGGGTAACCAACAACATTTTCTTCTCTGACTTCCTATCTAATAAGTGGTAATATCTATGGTAGTTTTTCGTAGAGGAAGGGATGTAACAACCTATGAAGACCCTAACTGGAATGTCTGAGTGGTGGACAGCCCTCTAAAGGACGATGGCCCTAATCATAACCCTCCAGACGTTAGGGGATAATTGTGAAGGGGCTAGATTTATGTGGGGTAATATGGCTCTGATGGAAGGGTGCATAGGAATACGGAAGCCCAACTTGAACATATGCTCGTAGACGCAAATCTACCTATCTTGACCATCAAAGACCCTTTCACCCCTTAGAGGTCTCCTAAGGTTAATGGAAGAGTTCATCGAATAGAGGTGCCTAAAAGCTAGAAGGTTGTACTCACTGACGGAGCTCTCAATCTCGGTTTCCTCAGATGTATCAATATCACTCTCCTGCCCATTATCTTCATCCCTGGCAACATCAGCCTGGGTAGGTGCAGAGACACTATTAAGAAACCTCTGAGAAAATCCATCCCCGGTGGCGGCCGACAGAGGAATGGCATCACTGATGGGGGGGGGGGGGATGGCCACACTTGGCCCTATAATTTCAACATCAGAAGAAGGTTGTGAGGTGCTAGCACCCTGGTGAGACAAGGCACGGCTTGAAACCTCAGCCTACTCAAGGACCTCGTCTTGCCTGATAGAGTAATCCATAGCCTCTTGGAAAGAGTCTACAGACATGGGGTCTGAGGACGACGACTCAGACTCAGACATGGGTGTTGGGTCCACTAAAACCTCTGCTGGCTCAAAAATCTCGGATGGCTCAAGATAGATAACCTTTAGAGGTAGACTAAATATGAGTCTCAGAGGGAAGGCCTCAGCGCTACAATCTTTCTCTTGGGCTAGCTCTATCTGCCTAATTTTTTCAAAAGTCTTCTCACGAAGGGAAGGGAGCTCTTCAATGAGTTGGTACAAAGGTCTGAGCATAAGGTATACGACACTACACTTGGACTCAAAATCAAAAATAGGTAAACAACCTAACTCAACCTAAATTAAAGATCAAACTAGGAAGGTGAAAGGTTTTCAAACCAAGAACACCAAGAACACTTTACATTCAAGGTTGCCTAAAAATGCAAAAATCTTTGTCAAAAAGTACAAAAACCCACCAAAAATTCATAAATGAAAAGCAATGGCTAAAAATGGTAAAAAAGGGTGGAAATGATACCTGACTGATTACAAAATAAAGGAAAAGAGGATTAGAAGCGAAGAAACCCTCAAATGGAAGCCAAATATGGAGATTTGAAGGTGCACCTGTAGAAAGAGCTTAAGCGAGAAAAATGAAAATAGAAAAAGAAAGAGAAGGAAATAAAAGAGGGTTTTCAAACCTTCTCAAATGGGGGCCCACATACCAACACTCATCATTGCCCTAGGGAAACCCAAGGAGCAAATCAAAATTGGCATGCCTTGATAAGAATGCTCTTTACTTATGTAAGTGACATGGGCAAGTAAGTATTGGCACACAGAGAAATCCGGCCTCGGCCTAAACTACATACCCCTCAATCATCTAATCACATAGAAGACTAAGGGCTATGGGGTGATTAATATACCCAAAGTTCACCCTCTTACTCAGAGCAACTAACCTCGGCTAATCTCAAACCCGAGGTGACCAGAAGCCTATGACAACTATCAGCAAGGTCGTCACTTAGAAGGTCGGACCCAGTCGACATTGCATCTACCTCATACATCAACCTCAGTTGGGCATCATCCGAGGTCAGTAAGGACTCATGGGTTTAACCATCCTTCAACACCATCATCAGCCCCAGCCAATATTGCAATCATCAGTCGAGATCAGTAATGTTATATGGGATCAATCATCTGGCAACGTCATCATCGGCCCAAGCCGATGTTACCACTACACATTCCTAACCTTGACCAGCCTTGCTGGTCGATGTCATCGTGAATAACCTCGAAACAAAGAAACAGTCGAACTTCACCATCCTCCTACTCTTCCAGGACGAGGTTTCACCAATCAAAGAGGGCCAAGCATTTACAAGCGCATGTATAGTTTGGAACACGTGGATAAATCTGTTATAACTAAATCATTCCCTCCACGTGAGGGAATATGTAGGTCAGTATTATTTACTTAAGATCAACCAGGTTTCATCCTTATACTGGATGGATCTTCATGTACATGTTCATTGCATGCTTGGGGGGTACATTACACCCCCTAAGAACTTTATATAGAGATCATCCTCTACCTTATAAAAGTATCGATTATTACAAACCCTATCCAAAACTATGTTACATTTACAGTAGAGAGAAAAAGTGGAGTGATTGTATTATTATGGCCATTAAAGCCTCATTTGATAGTGATATTTACACTCACCTGCACAGTGAACGTAGGAGTTTGTCGAACCACTTATATTTCTATGTTCATCCCCTTCTCCTCATCTCCTACTATATATATATATACTCTTGTGATGCCATTCCTATCACTTGTTTGAGCTTGTTAACACCTTATCTAGTGGTGGTGTTTCTAGCATCATCAGAGGTTATCTCGAGCACTGAGAAAGCTACCCAGGCAGAGTTATAGGCAGTAGTAAAGGACTGTATGGTGACTTATAACAAATGCACCTGTTTGAAGGTAATCCGCTACTTCTACTTTATTAAGTACAAGGCTATGTGATGAAGGACAATGAGGCGGCCAAGAAAAATCCGAATGGGAAGTAGGTGTTTGAGACTCCCCTGGTTGGGAAAGGCTTTGGTTCAAAGATTTAACTGGCAAGCTACATCTAGGTTGTTTTATCGAAGATATTTCTTCCTAGTGATCCACATGATAGCCCCATAAAAGATTTAATCAGCATGGTCATTCGTATGTTTAGTGGGATCAAACTCCCCTTAGCTGTAATTGCATTGTACACATAAATAGATAGTGTTCATCTGATTCAATCGAAAGCATCGAAAGATTTGATGTCTTAAACTACACCAATCATGTTCTGTTGACAACCTTTCTCTATGCCCACTTCCCAGAGTATGCTCCAGCTGGTAATTTCCCCAAATTTCATCCTATTAAGGCCCCCAAATCTGTTGCTAGAACCAAAAAAGTTCCAAGAAGCCCTTTGTCTCTTTAGTTGATAAGGTTGAGAAGTTTGGCCCTCGCCCCTACATTGGGGTGGATCAGTTTTTACAAACAATTTCTTTGTCGACGAGGAATGTCCTGTTACCCCTCGAGGAATCACTAGCTAAGAATTTTCCTTTGAACAATGTTCCATTATTATTGGTTCCTTTAGACCTTCCTTCACATATTAAATGGTCCTTTTTTTATTCAATTTACTTCCCCAATTGAATAGCTATGCAGTTTGGGTATGACTAAGGCAACCCCATGTTGATCCACTTCGCTCGTGGGAAGCCCACAAATTTCTCTTTCACCTGTAGCAATTTTTTGACCTCGATTATCATTAACCTTTATTCCAACTATGCTACCAACCCTTTTATCCCGAGTAGGAAAGACCGAGGGAGGAGATATGCTATGCATTTTACTATGTTTTAACAAAATCAGTTGGGCCGCTTTCAAAGAACCTCGCTACCCCGACGTTGAGAGATTTCCTTCAACGGAGCTAGGATTGAGGAGATGCACTACTTCTAGTTCCTTGTTTTCTCTCAATACCACAAACAATTCCATCCCTTATGATTTGCCTCACTTGTCCCTATAGAGCAAGCTATAGTGAAAAAGAAAAAGGGGGCTCAGTCATCGACTTTAGTTGAAACAGTTGACGTTTCCCCTGGTCCCTAAAAATTAGTCGAAGGGATGACACTCCTTGTGATGCTTCTACTGGGGCAGCTGTTAGGTCCAGTATGAAGTCTCACAAGAAAAATCTCAAGGTTACCCTTGAAGTCTCTCCTACCTTGACTCTTTATTCTAAGGTTTCTTAACAAGTTAACCAGATGTTTGAGTAGCTTCAATAGACTTGGGAGAATATTTCTAAGGAAGATAGGGCTTTTATGTCATCCCAGATGGACTCTCAATGTTTTTCTTATGCTCCCCCAATTGCTGAAGTTAGTGGGAGATGAATGTTGACTAGTCCTATTGAGATTGTTTTAGAAGAGACACGTGACACAATTGGTGAGGAGCACTCTGAAAAGGAGGCAACTGTTGATGAGGAGGATGTAGATGATGATGATGATAAAGAGGAAGAAGAATAGGAAGAACGGAAGGAAGAGGAAGAGGAAGAAGACTCTCCCCTTATTCGAAGGCATAGGTTGTGATGGATGGTTTCTTCCTCCAAGCCTAATTCTCCTCCTCGTGACTACAAAGTTTTGGAAGATGTTCTTGAGGAAGAGGTATTTCTGCTATTTTCCCTTTTTTCTTTTAACTTTTCCTCCTTTTTCCTTATAATATTAACTCTTGTTCCCTATCTTAAGGATGATGTCCAAGGTGACTTTCATGAGGATGTTAAAGTTAGTGGTGATCCTGAGGGTCCATTGGTGGAGACAACTGGATTTTTCTTATCTCAGAGGCAGCTCTACCAAAGGAGATAGTTGGCTCTATAACTTTATTGGTAACTACAAATTTCCCCCTAGGGAAGATAAAGATCTTTGTTATATTCAGTCCAATAGTGGTTATTCGCCTGACTCTACCTTCTTACGCAACCAGGATGGTCTCGAGGAGGGTGTTCCTGATAAAGGTGTTGTAAATTTCAGTGTTGGAATGTCCCCCTCGGTTGCACCCTCTGTTATGGTAAACTATTTTCCCTTTCTTTCTGAACTCCTTATGTCAAATTCTTATTATTCTCATCTTGTTCTCTGTTGGTCTTCATAGGTTTCACTCCCCGAGAAAATTGCCCCGTTGGCCCCTCCTCCCTCAAATGACCAGTTCTTAGTTACTCTTTTGGGCCATCAATCCTCAATCCAGTGGGAGTATAGATTATTTCTACTGGTAATGTAGGAATTGGGTTAGAAGAAGCTGCTAAAGTTAGAGGTGTTATTGTTGTTCCCTTAGAGCAACATCATTTGGTAGCTCCGAGAAGTTTTCATGAGGAGGAAGATCTGGTGCAAATGGCCTCCAGACAATTCACCAATGATATGTAGCCACAGGTATGGTTCCACCTCTTTTTTTTGTAACTCCTGCATTGAAATGTTATTAGAATTTCCTAGTGAATAGGACTTTGAATCTCCCATAAGAGAGATTAGGAGCGCCTAGTAACGAAGGACTTTAAATCTCCCATAATCGAGGGTCAGGCGGGCCTCGTAATGTAGGACTTTAAATCTCCCATAGCCAAGGGTCAGGAGGTCCAAGTAATGTTGGACTTTAAATCTCCCATAACCGAGGGTCAGGCGGGCCAAGTAATGTAGGACTTTAAATCTCCATAACCGAGGGTCAGGTAGGCCAAGTAATGTTGGACTTTAAATCTCCATAATCGAGGGTCAGGCGGGCCTAGCAATGTAGGACTTTAAATCTCCCATAATTGAGGGTTAGGGCGGCCTAGTAATGTAGGACTTTAAATCTCCCATAACCTAGGGTCATGTGGGACAAGTAATGTTGGACTTTAAATATCCCATAACCGAGGGTCAGGAGAGCCAAGTAATATTGGACTTTAAATCTCACATAACCGAGGGTCAGGCGGGCCAAGTAATGTTGGACTTTAATTTTTCTTGTAATCAATTTTTATATTTCTCTGACTTGATAATTTCTTGTGTTTCAGGTTGGAGTTTAGCAGTCAGCTGCGCGTGACCTGAACGTTGAAGGTGTTGGGCATGAGATTTCACAAGCAAGGGCCGTAGCTGGGTTGGCAGTGATGGGCAAGCCCCCGAGTTTGCAAGTTCAGCCAGTGGCTCTAACTTTTGGTGAGGTGCCAAAATAGGCGCTTCCAAGCTGAAAGAAAGTGACAGTGCCTCACACACCCGATGCCCTTCTACTAGTGATAGTGTTTTCAGTGTGCATCCTCCCGAGGCTTCTCCTAAGGAAGTTATGAGGAAATCTTTGCTCAATTTCACCCATATCCTGACTATTGGTCCTCGCGCATTGATTGAGAAGCTCTTATATTAGTTTTCTTCAACCTTTACCCCTCGCAGCATCCAACCCCTACTCGTGATGATGGACTGCAGATTGCTCGGCCTAGCCACTGTCTTAGACGAAATCCTCAGCGCTCCTCTAGAGTCTTTGAGTTATGAAACAATTAAGGTTTTTTTGGAAAAATTCAATCTTCTTATCAGCAATGGGTTTTTGTTGTCTTGGTTATTGAAATTTCTGCGCAACTTTAAGAAAGCTAATTTACCCGCTCTTTATGCTCAGTTGTAAATCTCTCATCGTTCGCGGGTGGTTATCTCAGAGGAGCTAGTAAGTTTGGAGGCTAAACTGGTTATGTCTGAGCAAAAGTTTGAGGATGCTCGCAATGCTGTTCCCCAAGTGAAAGATAAATTAGTTAGGTCTGACCAAAAACTTGATGATGTTAATAGAGAAAGACGCCTCGTCAAAAGGACTTGGAAGATTTAGTCTCCGACCAGAATAACCTGGAGCAAATACTTCCTCAACACCACCACCATCTTCTTGGCTCGATCAACTTGCGATTCATAATGGATGCCCCTGATACTTATCAACGTTTTATTAAGTTCCGCCCCCCTCCTATTTTGAGTTTTTACTACCTTGGGACTTTTGTGGCATGTATCTTAGTATTTTTTTCTTTATTTGGATAAACTACTTTCCATTTGGTTCTTATCCTTTTCTATATTGCCTAAATGTTGAATGAGCTAGTACATCCATACAATTTACATTATTTATAATAAAGAAAGGAAAATGGACCAAAGGTTTCAAAATAAAGATGATTTTATACTTCCATGTTAAATAGATAGCCTAACATTGCTGGGAACATTCTCCCGAACAAGAACTGATAAAACATAATGGAACAGATTGAAGTGTTGGATGTAAATCAAATACATTTGAACATGGTAAATTTTGAGCCACTTGAAAGTGACATCATCCTTCACTTTAGATATTTCACAGTAACCCGAATTATGAGCTACTCAAACGATGTAGGGCCCTTCCCATTTGGATTCAAACTTGGGCAATGACAGTCACTTGATATGCCTCTTGCAAGCTTTCAAGACTAGGCATCCTTCCTTGGCCTCACCATTTGATCATAGGATCTAGACACTTGTGTTTTGTACATGTCAAAGTGCTTCTCAGCCTTGTCTCTATGCTCCTCTAGTTCCTTGAGTTATACACAACAATTGTGGGTAAGCATGGCACTTCATAAATTATATCGAGCAGAAGGTACCTCCAGCTCTACTGACAAAACATCTTTTATACCAAAAATCAAGGAAAATGGGGTATATCCTATGGGTTTTCTCTTAGTCATTTGATAGGCCCATAGGACCTCGAGTATCTTGTCATCCCATGTTCTAGAGAAATCTTCTATCATTTAAGCCAAGATATTTACTAAAGTCTTGTTGGTATCTTCTGTTTGCCCGTTGAACTTTAGGTATGCTATAGTTGACTTATGATGGATGATGTAGTATTTATCTATGAGAAAATTTACTTCATTATTCATAAAAAGAGTGCCATTGTCTGAGAGGAAGACCTTCGGGATACCAAAATGACAAATGATGTACTCCTTCATGAATCGAGCAACTACCCCCATTGTGGCTCTCTTTAGACGTATGGCTTTTGCCCACTTGGTAAAACATTCAGGGGAGACAAGTATCCAAACCTTTCCTCATGAGGAGGGATTTATTTCCCCTACCAAATCGAATGACCATGTGTGGAATAGGAAAGGAGTGGAGAGAGAATGAAGGTCCATCAGAGGAGCGTGGATCATATTCCCATGCAACTGGAAGGCCTTACATTTGTGAATAAACTCTATCGAGTCTTTTTCCATCATAGGCCAGTAATTCCCTAAAGTCATAAGTTGATCATAAAGTTTGGCTCCTCCGATGTGTCCTGGATCATGGGCCTGCTTCAGCACTTCTTCAGCTTCTTCCCCCATGCTGTACCTCAAAGTCATGTTATGATAGCCTCTTCGGTACAACTTCCCTTCTTAGACATAATATCCAGGTGCTCAACTCTTTGGCCCTGTAGTATCATCCTAGTCCGCCGATATCACTCCATCCATCATCATATCCATGTATGTTTGACTCTAATCTTGTGGTTGATCGATGAAGTTGCACTCTTTCGCTTGGTAAAACAACCGATATTTCCCACAGTCCATCTGTATAATCGCAACGTCTTCTCTCATCGAAGGCTAGAAGTAACTTGCTCATTGGACCCTTTTATATAAAGGGACCTTGGTGGTTTTTCAGCTATCTTCATGGACTTCAATCAATCTTCTCTTGGACTCTTCGGGGTCCACACATTTGGATAGCCAACCTCCTTTATTTTTATAGTACAAGTTGCTCCTAGCAATAAAATACTGCGCGAGGTCAACCAAACTCAGTGGGCCTTCACATGTTTCTAGTTACTTCCTTAGTTTTCCCCTTCAATAATTGTTATCATATGTGGGTAGAATTTCTAGTATAGTTAAGGGAGTTATCCTCTTAGTGATTCGAACTACTGTTGACCCTCCATCTACAGTAATCTTTTGGGTAATAGTTTTGTAAGCACCAGCATGCATGTTTATCATTCGCGGGTGCCTTTTGATCTTTACCACCTCAAATTGCTCGATCAACCTTCGTATGATTGTTTGATAGGGTTCCAAGCTTATGTGCTTCAAATCAAACTCACTTGTCACTTGTTTAACCACCAGTTTGGAGTCTCCCTTTATTGTGAGCACCTGGATGCCCCTTCTAAGAGCTTTGAGCAGTCCCAGCATCAGTGCCTCATATTCAGCTTCATTATTCGAACACTCAAAATTCATCCTTAAGGACAGTCCAATTTCTTCATCATTCTTTCTCAAATTGATGTCTTCTCCTACCTTATTTTCGATTGAAGAGCCATGAAATTTTGTGCTCCATTTCTCTAGGTTAGCTGCTAAAAAATTATCTTGAAGATCATCACTTAGAAGCTCCTCCATGGGTTGCTCGAATGTCCCAGAAGGAAAGATGGCTAAGAGGTCTTCATAAGATTGACACTTGATAGCTTGAGGAACTATGAATTTAATATCATACTCGAGAGGATTAAGAACCATCAGGTTGTCCTGCCTATTAATACAGTTCAACAAGCAAAAGCTTTATAGCATCACATCTAGTTACAATGCGAACTGTGAATGACAGCAAGTAATGGCTAAGTTTTTGTTCCATAAATACAAGGGATAAATAATGCCTCTCGATGCTATTATATCTGGCCTCTCACCCATGTATAATCCTTCTCAAGTAATAAATAGGTTTCTTTATACCGTCCATCTCTTGGGCCAATAATGCCCCAATAGATCGTTCAGTAAATCTAAGATATAGACATAAAAGGATACCTGCCTTCGGAGGGATCATCATTTGAGGAAATGTGAGGAGCATTTTTATCTTTTCCATGGCATCCTGGTGCATCTGTTCCCATGTCAACTTGGAGACTTTCTCAGCAGATCCATTATCGAATGAGTCACCTCGGCCAGCCCTTGCACGAACCTCTTCAAATAGGAGACTTTCCCCAAGAAGCTCTTTAACTCCCTAGCTGACTTTGGCCTTGGCATATCAAGAATGGCCCATTTCTTATCAAGTCCATTTATACGCCTTTCCAATTTACCAAAAACCTGAGGAACTTCCCACTTTTCACCCCGAATGCACATTTGAGAGGGTTAATTTTTAAATTGTACTTTCTACATCGGGTAAACACCTTCCTCAAGTCATCTAAGTGAGAAGACTCCTTTTTATACTTTATTACCAAGTCATCAATGTAAAATTCCATGATCTTGTGAAAGAGGTCATGAAAGATATCCATCATGGTCCTTTGATAGGTGGCTCCTATATTTTTCAAATCGAAAGGCATAATTGTGTACATGAAGTTGTCCAAAGGCATTCGAAAGGCAATCTTTTTGGCATCAGCTGGGCCCATCTTGATCTAGTTATACCCTACATAACCATCCATGAAGCCGTACATCTCGTGCCCCATATTTTAATCAATCAAGATATCTATGAAAGGCGACGATAACTCATATTTTGGTCATGCATGATTCAGGTCCCTGAAATCTACGCAGATCTGGATCTCGCTCTTATCTTTGTTTCCCGCGGGCACAATATAGACATCCAAATGGGGTTATGGATGGGGACAATGAAACCTACTTTGATTAGACTTTGAACTTCTTCTTTGATCTTTAAATCTAACTCCTCCTTGTATGTTCTGGTGGTCTGCTTCACTGGAATGGCAGACGGCAAAATGTTTAACTTGTGGCAGCTCACCTCCTTGTCAACCCCAGGTCTTTCAGTATACTTCCATGTGAAGGCATATTTAAATTCCTGGAGGATCTTGATAAAACCTTCTCGAGATTAACTTTTAAGATCCTTCGAGCTGAATATAAGGCTAGGGTCATCACCCACCTTAGCCAAGTCTATCTTTTCTAACTCTTAAATTTGTGGCTTGGGTTTGTCTTTCATGCACTCAGGCTCCTCCTCTACTCTTCTACAAACTCTTAAATGCTCGAGTTGTTAATCAATAAGCATTTTCCTTAGTTGTCTACCAAGAAATATTCATAAATTGGGTCAGCCTCTTCATCCAGACCTTCAGCTACCCTCTTACACCTTCATAATTTGTAAATAATTCTACCTCTAGGCAAAACTAATCTTTTGCACTGTCGAGAGATTTATTCCCTATGAGACCTATTTCCATAATTTTATTCTAACTCTCTCGCGAAATGTCTACTGAGCATGTTCTGTCTCTGAACCTGGTGCTCAATAGGATCAATGTGTGGCGTCATTCGGTCACGCAACTACCTTAACAAAATAGGGGGCCTCATTTCCTCTTAATCACATTCTTTTTTGTAGGTCACTACTGGTCGAGCAAGTGCGCGCATTCTCTCCCGAGTGCTTAGAATATCAATTCATTCAATATACTTTGTTACCACCGTGGCCTCCTCAGACAGCTCAGTGTAGAAGGCCACATCTACCAAGTGTGCTTCTTCTTTTGCGAGAGGCTTCTTAGATGCTCGAATCACCACCTATTTGCCCTTTATGTTTGCTTTGGCACATTGATGGTAAGTAGAATTCACGAACCCATTATTTTGTATCCACACCCTTCCTACTAGAAGTTGATACGATAGCTCGCAGTCCATAATATGGAATTTAGTGTGGGAAGTGATATTCCCCATTGTGATGCCCATGTTAACGTACCCCACAGATTTGGACGGATGGATATCATACCCCGAGATTACCAATAAGTGCGGTACTATCCTTGTATTAGATAGGCCAGTAGCATAAAAATATTCTATATGCATTATATTACTGGATGCTCCAGCATCCAATAGCACACGGGATAAAACACAATCATTCACAGACGCTAAAACATAAGGAGGCTAGTTGTCGGGATACCTGACCAATCTATCTGCTTCTAAAAATGCAACTTCAGAGAGATACCTCCTCACAATCTTGGCCATAGGCCCCTTCCATTTGAGTTGTGGCTTCATGTTCTTCTTAGAAATCTCTAAGATGGCTCGTGTGACTTCCAATTGTGAGTGCTCGAGGAGCCCAACCTGGTCGAAGAACCAGCTAAAATTTTGCGAGCATGCAACCGTTGCACATTCAACCCAAGGATCCTTTTATTCCTCTTTGAGTTCATAAATTTCCTCCACATCTCCATAAGCAATGTCATCATAGTATATTATTACGTTCACTACTTCTACAGAACAAGCCTTCATTTGTCTGCTCAAACTCTCGATGGGTTCGTCTTCATCTTATTGTTCATCCCCTTCATATATCTCATATTCCAATTGCAGATGATCCACCTCGAAAGTACATTCCTCCAGAGATTCCTCAAAATCTTTCTCGAGGAACCACTGCTCCCTTAATAGTTGCTCAGCTTCTACATCGAAAGCACTAGACATGTGGGCCCCGTGAGCTGGGAAAGGATTATCATTAACATTGCCTTAGGGTAGTTCAATATCTCATTTCTTCACATAATGGTCAATCAATTTCCTTAGTGAAAAACATACTTTGGTCGAGTGGTTTACTCTATTGTAAAATGCAAAAAACTTTGGCTTCTCTATGTCTTCTCAAGATACCAGCATCGTACTGGTGTTGGATGATCTGTAAACATTATCTCGAACCATGATATCATATAAATGTAAAGCTTACTCCATCGTTCATGGCAGCTCTGAGGGATCCTTTTTGCTTCAAATCTCTTCGTGTTTCCTCTACCCCTTTTTCCTCGGCCACCACAACCTTGCCCCTTCCTCCATCATTTGCGTAATTTATCCTTGAGGGTATTCCCCTCCTTGAGGTGGCTGATGATATTAGTAATAAATTTACCAAGGAGGGTGGTGGT
The DNA here is from genome assembly GCA_949130495.1 of Sambucus nigra. Lineage (NCBI taxonomy): Eukaryota > Viridiplantae > Streptophyta > Magnoliopsida > Dipsacales > Adoxaceae > Sambucus > Sambucus nigra. Next base: position 483,754,707 of record OX422215.1, on the reverse strand, counting down.
GGTGTGGGTTTACCACTAATGCAATATTCCTTGATGATTTTAAAAATATTATGAGCGTGACCTCTCGTGTCTCGTTGATCAAGTGGCAAATATATTCAATCAACGGCCCTTCTGCATAGACTTGAAAAATCTTCTCGTGTTTCCTCTCTCATATCTAGAGATCTCTCACGAAACCTTATGATGTAGGCAACAACATATTCTCCCATCTTTTGCTTCTCGCTCTCCAGTTATGTGAGTGTAGACTCATCTTTAGCCAAAAAGAACTTTTGTATAAACAAAACATGTAATTCCTCCCAGGAGGCCACGCTACCTGGGGCCAAGTGGGAGTACCACGTGTAGGCCTTTTCTATCAGGGAATTTGAAAACTCCCTCGGTCTTAGATTTTTATCATTGCAATAGGCTCACAGGATCTCAATGAACCTTTTCACATGTTCCTTAGGGTTTGCATCCTTTCTTGTGTAGTTTTCAAAGATGGGTGGAATATACCCTACTAGGTAGGGTTCATTATTATATTCCTCTGAGTACAGAGTGCAAAAGTCATCGTATATCGAGGAACTATCTCCTCCAGCCTTTGACATAACTATGAACTTTAAGAGCTCCTTCTTCATTCCCTCCATGTTCTGTGGTGGTGAACTAGTTGGCAGTGTTATCACCATGGCAGGCATTATCGGTATAGACGCCACACTCCTCCTCACACCACCACCTATTGTGGGTGCCATCGAATCCATTCCCTTACCTTACATCATTGGCCCTATTATTACAGGTGGAATAATGAGAGGTGGAGCAGTGAGAGGAATAGTATTGAAGATAGGTGTGGCAACCCCCCCGTGACAGAGGGAGCTAATATTCCCACTAGTGGAGTCACAAAAGAGTTTGCTCCTCCAGTGATTCCCAACATCGCCTAATCCCCTGGGGTTTTGATGAACTCTAAGGACAAACCCATGAGCCCCATCATTTGCACTGAACTTATTCTTGATTACACATTGGTCGTCTCATTTACACCAGTAGCATCCGTGCTAGGCTTTTCTCGTGTTACTCTTGCTCCTTCAGGCAATACAATGAGATTTACCTCCTCTTCATGCTGCATGGCGTCAAAATCAATGGTCTTGGCAATATTATCCTCTAGCATATTTTCAAAAGAGAATACCTCCCTAATAGAGTCGCCAAATGTAAGATGTGGGTTCTTGGAATACGATTAGTATCAAGCAAGGCATAACCCCTTATCAAGACTGTGATAAATGCTCAACACTATATTTTATAATGACAATAAATGAGGGCAAGAGAGACAATAACATTCAACACTTAAGAGGGTACTAAATGAGATCTTTTACACCATAAATGCACTGTAAACACAATAAGTAAGTGGGGCCAGCAGGTAACTTGGTCGGTGGGAGAAAGAGCAAGTAGTATTATCATAATAAAGGTAAGGCAGGAATTTTAAGTTCAGTTAGTGCTCAATAATGAGGATGTTAATGGGTGCAGGAGGAATGTTTAGACAATCAGTGTTCTCTTATAACCTCTCGTGTATGAGGGGAATTCAACAGCAATTCTAGATCTGAATTTCCATCTGTGTAAACTGTTTGGGTTGATCTATTTATATGAAGGCAGGGTCACTCAAATGACCTTGTTGGTATTAAAGGTGATTGACCAATATTAAATGCTAAGGTACCGTAGTATTAAAGATATTGCATTAAATGCAATATCTTTTGGTGGGAAACTTCTCAACCAATTAGAAGTATGGTGGCACTAATAAGGATGTGACATGGTAGCTCAAAGGATTACCTTGGAATGGCTATAAAATCAGATCTGATTAACTAGGCCTGCCATCCTAAGGATAAAACTCACTTGAGTATTTTAACATTGAGTCCCTAAATTCCAGACGTCATGACATCAGAAATTAGGTGAACAATGACCCCTACTAGACGTGTGGTCACATTAACCAAAGGGATGGTGTATAGTTTTAAGGTTGCTCAGCCGAAAGTAGCTTGAGCATTAGATATGTTTTTTGTTGGCTAGGAACTATCTCTAGGCCAAAGGATACAATATTGAGGTTCCTCGAAGGGGTTCCTCCGAATATGTTGAAGTCATGGTAGCTCGGCTGGAAGTAGCTCAAGTAACCATTTATGTTGAGTGAATTTTTTCCCAAGTGTGCCAAGAGGGTTGGTTATTGCTTTGCCAATGTTGCCTTGCTCCCAATCCTCCAAACCATGTCCCTGCGAGGTTTCGAAGAAGATGTCATTCGATAGAGCATGTGAGCTCTCATATGCCCTTCCAGGCATGGTCCCTCGAGGGTACCGAACAACCTCTCCTATATTACAAAGTAATATTATTCAATCAAGTAAACTATAAGATCAAATACATTCTGCTTCTTATTACAAAATATTGACAGTCGAATAACTTTGGTCTTCGAGAGGAGTCCTTCGAGGAGTGTCTGTGGAGGGTCTTTGTGGGAGGTCCTTCGAGAGGTCTACATCTTCCTTTTTCTAGTTTCTAAGTGAAGGATCAACTCAGTTAATTAACCTTTGGTGAGGACTCCCCCTACATGTTCATTTATGTTAGATGAACCTTTGAAGATTAAAGATTTTGTAAGAGGCTCATTGAAGACTTCTATTGCCATGCATTCACATTGGAATTAAAGACTACCTATTTTATTGTAGATATCGTTAATTGATTATGGATAAACACACACTCGTGCACCACGTTTATAAAATGTGTGAGGATTTTAAAATTTGATGGAACAAGTGTTTTAAAAATGTCTCGGAGGACATTTGAAAAAGGTTTTGAGAGTTGGTCTTATTTTGAACATGTTAAGACTTTGTTTGAGGAAGTGTTGCCTTAATTCTTTGCAAGACTTATTTTTATTCCCATGCGCATGGGACCATTCACACGACATGAATATGTGCATATGTGCATGGTCATGGTCACGATTCCACACTGGTTAGAACAATGCGTATGGAAAAAGTTCATCGTGCACATGGTGGAACCAGATTTTGAAAATTTTCTATAAATAGGCCATTTTCCCTCCCATTTGTTAAGATATAAAATTCCAATAGTTAAAAAACCTATTTGGGCATATTTTCTTATTTAAGATCTCTTTTATCTCTCTTTATATCAAATCTCACTGATTCATCATAAACTTTTCAAAACTTTTATCAATGGATTGATCCAAAGTGTTTGTGACTGAATTTAGAGTGTTATCATACCTTCACTAGCCTACGTCAATTTATCATGCTAGGTTGAAATTGTTATGATCTATTACTCATTGATCTAAAATTTGAAGGCATTCCAATTTATTAGGGAAATTGGAGCATGGCGTTGACTTTAAGGAAAATAGTGGACTTTTTCATTCATGTCATAGAGCTTGTTATGGATATTCATTATCTATGGAGGAAAGTTACGAGGTTCATAAGTAACTACATAGAAGCGATCGAGTGATAGGTATGTTCTTGTCTTATGTAATAAAAAATTTAAAGTAGCACTAAAAATTGGAGTTTGTCGAGGTTTTTTACACCTAGGTGGGGGTTTTTCCTCATAAACCTTGACTTGTTTATGCTTGCATGTGATTTTTATTCATTTGCACATATTTGATCACACACATCACTTAGATCTAGCTTTTATCTAGTGAATTTACTTTAAAATTAAATTAGGTGTGTTAGATATAGTTTTCATCTCTAATTTAACTTAATTTCATTGTTATGTCAGTTAATCGCTATAAATGAGAAGTTATTTGTTAAATCATGTGTTAATAGATTCATATTTTCAAGCTAATTTGTTGAAATTAAAGAATTGACCATAAGATGATTTTAAACCTACTCACCCCCTCCTACGTTTGGTGTAGGTGTTTTACTCACATACATAATAGACAATGCTTCAAATGATATGAGAGCAACGTTGTCACTTGTGTAGCATTAACATTCTTGAGTAGATCTTTTGTATAGTTATGGGTTAATTGTACTTTGACCATATCCTTTGCCTAATTGTGAAATGCTCTCATTTCACTTTGTTAGATGCATCAATATCGTGAATCAATTTCCACTAATCAACCATTGTTCTTTGATGGTTCGAACTATGGCCATTAGATAGTTAAGATGCGCACTCATTTAAGATTGAAACATAAGCGTGTGTGGAAGAGTGTTAAAAAAGGATAGATTAATACAACCATATAGGAAGAGGGAGTTAGGGTGAAAATAGAGAATTTTAGGGATGGATACTGAATTCATTGATTGCAATTATAACTCAATGGCATTGAATGCCTTATTTTCTTTCATGAGCACACAAGAGTATAATCAGATTCTAAATTCAAGCAAGCTAATGAGGTGTGGGATATTTTGAGTGTAACTCATGAGGGAACACCGAGTGCAAAACGTGCAATATTACAACACATTGTAATAAAATTGCAACACATTGTCAATGCATCTTTTAATCTTAGTGACAAGATCCCCAAGAATAAGGTTATGAAAAAAATTCTTAGAACTTTAGCTTCCAGTTTTTCCACTGAGGTTGCTATTTTGAATGAAGTCTAGGATACCTACACTTTTAGTTTAGAAGAACTTATTGGATTACTTTAAATCTATGATCAAGAGGAAAGTGTGGTAGTTCTAAAATTGAAGAAGGACTTGGCATTTGTTTTTTATTCAAGTGAGAATGTTTTTGAGAAAGGTGTTAAAAAACCCAAAGACAATGTTAAGGTAGACATGACACTTTCATTTAAAAGATTTAGCGAGTTTTATAATTTAAAAAAAAGATTTTCAAAAATGGAAGAAAGTTTGAATAAAAGCCATATAAGTCTTTTAAACATGACTCGTTTCTTGAGAAAGGAGATTCAAATAAGAACAAAGCTAAAGAATAAAAATGATTTCATTGTGGTGGAATTAATCATCGCTTGAATGTTCGACCTGCACTCTTAAAAAAGCTAGAGAAAAATAAGAGTGGAGAGAAGAAAAAAAAGTGTATAAGGCAAGCTTAAATGGCTCGGAGAGAGAGAGAGTGAAGATAGTGATGAATGTGGTAACGAAATAGATTTTATGGTTAGCCTAGAAGAAAGTGATAGGAAAAGTGATGAGAGAGTATCATTAGATAGTGTGGTGAAGAAAAATCGTAAGAGAATTATGAGTGACGGGTCTTTGAGCGACTCGTCTTTATATAATAGCAGGAGTTCACTCACTTCAATTCTAGAATAACAAATTAAGAGTGATGAGTAAGTTGATGACATTCGAGAGGCTTTTAATGAACTCCATCAAGAGTATCTGAAACATAAAAAAGTCTTAAATCAAACTTTTGTCAAAATGAAGGTTTTTTAAAAATTAACATGATGAGAAAGAAAAAAGTTTTAGAATGTTCAGTCAAAGTATTATTATCTTGAAAAAAATTATTGATGTTTTGACAAATAAATGTGAGTCTTTGAATTCAAAAAATGCAATCATTTTGAAAGAAAATGAGAAATTGAGCTTAAGAATTCAATTTTGACAGTTCACTTTGAAAAGTTGAAACTTGAACTTGAGCATGCTAAATATTTACATACTGAAATATATGATAAAAATAATGTTTTTTATATCATTTTATTGAGTCATGCTCAATCCAAGCCTAACAATCATGGAATCGGTTTAATAATCCAAAGCTTGAGAAAATGGTTGAAAAATGAAATTTGAATGTTGAAAGATAAAATGATCAAAATAAGGATAAAAAACAACCTCCTACTTTGAAAACTAAGGAGGTTCAGCCTAAATTCGAGAATTCTAAAAATGGATTTGGTTGTACTTTTTGTTATAAGATAAACTATGTGCATTTTTGCTTCAAAAGAAAAAGACTTGAAAGAGTTGGTAAAAAATCACAATATGAGATAAATACTTGGAAGTAATGTAAAAAGGTTTGAGAAAAGGAATGTGACATTTTGTACTTTTTACCAAGTACATGGTAAAAAAAATTAAGCTTGTTGGTGCTTGAAGAAGAGAAACTAAAGGTTCGCTGAAAATAGGAAAAAACATATACTAAAGGAATTCTACTGACGAGCTAAGAGGGAAAGTTGATGCGTTAATGAGAAAAATGACCTTTCTAGTGTAAGGTAATGGTGAGAATATAGGTAATATTACTAGACCTAGGCACCATACTCAAATTCCAACAACTAGTCATAAAAATCCTAAGAGGGATGAGAGATGAATACTTAGAGTAGGAAGAGGTTTGCCTCGGTATAAACCTATAATGAAGGTTGATTTAGTTGTTCCTCAAAAGAAAGTTGAGTTATACGCATATCAAAGGGAAGTTGAGATGAAAGAGGTAAAGTTTTTCTATCCCATGGACCCTAGGGATGAATCACACATTGATAGGATTGCTAGTTTCTTGTAGGTTTCCAGTCCACGTTCATTATTGATTTTTGGGGAAACAAGTCAATATGGGTGAGATAATTTCAATTGGTATATTTTTTCATGTGTTGGTGAGGATTTCATGTATATGTTCATTTTTCATGCATTTAATTTTGAAAATACTTGAATCATTCTTGTTCAAAAATCCAAAAAGATTTTGTGTATATTCCTTTTTGTGAAATGTAATTAAATATTTTATTTTTATTAATCTGATAATCGCTTTAACTTGGATGATGATTAAAAATGAATTCTAAACAATTTGATTGAAAATGTTTAATTTATTGGTTTGTTAGGTTAAGATTCATTTGACAAATCATGATTGTGTAACTTGTCGAAGTCTATGGTATTGATTTCACACTACTTGAGCACGTGAATATCACTTGTTGCATTTGATTAAACTTATGTGTATATTGGTTTTAGTGTTTAACTTGATCATAATCAAATCCTTAGATCTTATTGGTTTCAAAACTTCATTGGTCCATATGTGGGATTCTGTGAGTTTCATACTATGAAGGAGTTGAAAAAATACCATTTTTAAAGCATTGATAAGGGATACTGCTTAACTGATTTGACCCATTTTGGAAACTCAAATGTTTTGGGGTAGGTGTCATCTAGGGGTGTGAAAATCCAAGCAATGAAAAAAGCCAAAATATGTTGAAAAATAATCATAAGCCAAGAACTTGAACCGAAATGAAAAACAAGATAGGGCATAGCTTTTTCAAAATTGAAAATAACTATTTATTTGGCCTTCAAAATATTTCAATCGACATGTGCTTGAGAGAGTAAATGGCTTAAAACTACCATTTTTTATCAAAAGGATATTGATGTAATGATTGTCTTTTAAGCATCGTCTGTAATGTTTAAATCATTTGATTAAGTGTATTCGTGTCTATTTTGTATTCATATTTATTACATGAATCACACCTTTATGTATATTACAAGTTACAAAATATTGATTTGATAAGAATTTGGTGCCTTTGATGTTGAATTGATTGAAATTGAGTTAAATGTGTTTTTAATCATATTTTTAATCAATATTTAAATGAAATCTTTATGTCAAATCAACTGATCATAAGTTGCCCAATCAAATGACACTTTATACATTTTACTGTTTTCATTTGTATGTGTGTGTGTGTGTGTGTGAATCATTGATTTTTTGTGGATTTAATCCCAAATTTGTGATTTTAAAGTCAAATTGAATGTTTTATCATGCAGTCGCGTTCATTCGTATCACTGAGATTCAAAGTGTTGGGATTCAGGAGGTTTTGTTAGGAATTTCTAGAAGTTTTTGACATGTTTTGGAAATCCCTTATTTTCATTCTCATGGGTAGAACACGTGACCATTCGCGCTGTTTGGCGTGTGCCTGGTCTAAGTGTGTTGCTCGCACGACGTCGGTTGTTTATTAAGAGTCTATTCGATTCATTTGCCATTTCATTTAAAACTCTTCCCATACCTAAAATGCGAGGAAAAGTTGTCCCTAGAGTGATTTTTAGCCATTTCATGCTAGATTGAGTACTCTTTTTAGAGATTTTTGGTAGCTTTGTTGTATTCAACCCTAGTTTGTCAAATTTGTGTTTTGTTGCCTGATTCCACTTGGTTAAGTATTTAAATATCTTTGATTTTTGTAGATTTACTTTTCTCTTAGTGATTTTGGGTTGGATTTATTGATTTAGGAGTTGTTTTGTAGATTTGGTTGGATGTTTGGAAATTTTGGTCTAGTACATCTTGGCTTTGTGTACTTTTTCCATTTCATCCCTAGGCTTTCTCTAGTTTTCTTTCGTTCTCTATTCGTAATCATATTTTTGAGTTATGGAAAGATAAAAGAGACAAGCGAGGAAGCAAGCTCGTCCACCTAGCAGTCCGGTAAGACATCTAAACCATGCGAGTCTTTTATGACACATAGACCGACTAAGTCACGTCTTCGGGGCTCGAATGCATCGATTCCCATTTCAATCACATAGGCTGATGGCTCTAGTATTATTTTGACTAGATATGAACTCTTTTATCTGGGGGTTTTATGTATTGTTCTATCATCATTGAGACGTTGCTTTAGAGCATTTAGAAACGAGTGAGGATGGACAATACCTCTTATCCTTAACTGGTACTATTCGTGATTCAATTTTGTTTCATCCTTTGGTTCGTCCAATGCTACATTGTTTGGCAATATCTATGAGAACATGAGATTACCATACGATACCACACATATCGTTCAGTTATTTATTCAGGGTATATCTATTGATCTTACCGATGAGGTCCTAACTAGTCATATAAGGTTAGAGACTCATCTTGATGTTCATAATTATGACTCATTTATTATGGATGATGTTACCCATGATGATCTTGCATCTTTCCTAGCTAGTCAGCATACTACTTTAATGTGTTATTTATTTTTTAGTCAGATATCGATCGGCGTTATTCCTTACTATATTTATTAGTTATTTACAACTTTATGTCACATCACCGCACTACAAATTTCTCATATCACGTAGGCAGGTTAATGTACACATTAGCAAAATGGTCGGATCATAGACTACACATATCTTATTATTTCATGGATAAGGAGAGCATGCACTAACTCCACTAATGTTGCGGTACCTTATAGGAGATTAATCATTGATTATCTCTATTCGTTAAGAGTTACTTCTTTACTAACGGATGAGGATATACATATTATGAGACCTATTTTGAGTTTGATTTCTTCACAATCAATAGGATAGATAACTCGTCACCCATCCCAACAATATATAGATCCCGATGCACCGGCACCGGATGTTTCACCTTCACCTCGGCCAGCACTCAAGACTCATAGACATCAGGGTTAGTGAGCTTACATTGCTTATTAGTTCACTTAAATGAGAGGACACTTTCGGGATATGCGTGGTGATATGGCAGGTATTCGTCAGCATTTTGAGACCATTCAGAGAAACTAGGCTAGTTTTTGCACTAATGTTCCATTTATCTCCGAGTACCTGAGGCGTTCGCAGCTTGTACTGAATTTCCCTATTATTGGTCCTCGACAAGTTGCTACTACTCCACCTTCACATGTTCTTGTTCCACCTACAGATGTTGGTTATGATGAGGAGGAGGAAACGGACCTTGACGATGCTGTGGAGTATAATGACATGTCGAATGATTAAGATTCTATTTTTTTCTTTATTTTACATATTATTCATTTGATACTACCGCTTATGGTACTTAGTACATTTGGTATGTACATGGTTTTTTGGTACCTTTTATTGTTGGTACTTGGATATTTTGTTGGCTATTTGGATATTTATATAGTATGTGTTGGTTGTATAAATATTATCTTGTTGCTTTATGGATTATTTACTCTTATCCATATTTATTGTGCTTATATTGTCATATTCATGATATATCCATATTTGGTTATATGATCACATTATGATAGTTTGATGTTATGTATATCTCATATCCTGTTGTTTTGCTTATTTGATAGATACCATTCATCTTTTAGTGTTTACTTATGAGATTCATATTGTGATACATATGTATATTCTCATTATTTAATTTTCATGATATATTTATGGTTGTTCACATGCTTTTCTAGCTTATACTTTGATAGTTTCTTTTGCTATTGTGACTTTTCTTATTGACGTGTTATACTCGTTGTCTATGATATATTTTATCTTTGACTTTTTCGTGTCAAAAGGGGAGAGAAAACTTTATTCACCTTGAAAGATGGAGAAAAATAAAATCAATGAGTGAATTTTACTTTCACTTATTAAGACGGAGAAAGTTTTTTGTTTCTCATTTTGGGGGGGAAATATCTACGATAGGGGGAGTTATTGTTTGTTTTAGGTTATGCTATGTATGGGGAGAATTCTATTACATTATGATTCACTTGATATCTTCATATTAGATATGGATTACATATTTCACATGTTCAGATGTTATTTACATGTTCCATCTCATTTATATCATTTTTATACGTATAAGAGGATTTCGAAGCAGGGAGGTTTCTCTTTGTGCATGTTATTGTATGCGGGATGTTTTTTGTTATTTCATCTGATTTCAGGCATAACTTTGATGATTTCGACTCTAACCCATTGTTCAGACTCGACTTTTGATGTGTTGTTGGTCTATTAGATATTTTGTGCATTACCTTCCTACTAGTCTCACTATATGTATAGTGAGGTGTGAGTTTTGTAGGGGTAATCAAGTTCATTTTAGGTTTTGGGGGTTTTATCATGGAATAGTTAAATGGGGAGATTGAAAATGTAATTTTGTAATTAATATTTAGTTGCAAAGTTACTATGACAAAACATTTTAGCCATTGAGTTTTTCAAGTCACATAAACTTGAATCATATGAATGAGGCACGATTTGTGTTTAATGAACCTTTGAGGATTGAAGATTTTGCAAGACGCTAATTGAAGACTTTTGTTGTCAGTCATTCACATTAGAATTGAAGAGTATATCCTTTGTTGTAGATATTGTGAATTTATTATGGATAAACACACAAGTTCACAACATTTATAAAATATGTGAGGATTTTAAAATTTGATCGACCATGTGTTTTAAAACTTTCATAGAGGACATTTGAAAAAGGTTTTGTGATTTCGTCTTATTTTGAACATGTTAGGGCTTTGTTTGAGGTAATGTTGCCTTAACCGTTTCAATGGCTTAATTTTAATCTCGTGAGCACGGTGGCATTCGTACGACACCAATATGTGCCTGTGTTTATATCTATGGTTTAATTTTCCACACTAGTTGGAATTCTGCACACGAAAAAAGTGCACCATGCGCAGGGCAGAGCTAGATTTTGAAAATTTTCATAAATATGCCATTTTCCCTCCCATTTCTTAAGATCTGAATTTTTAAAAATTGAAAACCCCCTGTAAGCATATTTTCATATATGATAGATATTTTCTCTCTCTTTAAATCAAATATCACCTTTTCATCATAAAATTTTCAAAACTTTGATCTATGGCCTGATCCGAAGTGTTTATAAATACACAAGAGTGCTTATGTGAGAGGTATCTTCTTGTCTTATGTAAAACATCTTTTTAAGTAAAATGAAAATTATAGTGAATAGAGATTTTTTACCCTTAGTTGGAGGGGGGGTTCTCATAGATCTTGTCTTGAGTATGACTGCCTATGATTCGTATTCATTTGCACAAATCTAATCATACGTATCACTTGGGTCTAACTTGAATATAGTGGATTTTCTTAAAATAAAATTAGGTGTGTTATATCTTAATTTCATCTCTAGATTCACTTAATTTCATTGTTGTGTGAGTTAATCAAGACAAGTGAGAATTTATTTGTTAAATCATGTATTAAGAGATTCAAAATTGCAAGAAAATTTGTTGAAATTGAAAAACTGACCATATGATGCGTTCATACCTATTCACTGCCCCTCTAGGTTTGGTGTTGGTGTTGGTGTTTTACTCACATACATAACACACAATCCTTCAACCTTAACCCAAATAGTTGTACCTGAGAGTTAACTTTATTCTCATACTTTCTCTCGAGAAAGAAGTAAAGCAATTCTCAAACAACCAACACAAAACATTTGCTACCGATCCTCACTGTTGGATTACCAAATGGTCTTGTGTTCATCCACATTGTCAAATTGGTGTGCTCTAAAGAGTGTGATTCAAGTGAAAATCTTTCGCAATAAGTAGTTAGTAATCGGGCAAGATCGAGATCGTATTCCTCAGGGATTAAACACCCTTAGGAGAACAAGATTAGGCTAAAGGTGATTCTCTAAACATCACAAAAGGAAGTGTAAAAGATAATTTAATTGTTTGAAAATGTGATAGTGATTAAATGCTAAACTTTCATGCGTAGAGTTAACAAATATCGAAGCAACTAAAAAGATGTACCAACACGAACTAAGTTAAGCTTGAGTTCAAGAGATAAAAAGGGATTGAAGATCATTCTACCACCTTGAATTCGATAAATAAGATGATAGGTCTTGATTCAAATTAATTCTGATCGAGCATAACTAATTAGATCTGAACATCAACCATGTAGAGATTAAACTCATCGATGGAGGATTAGGATTAATTAGTTATTGCTAAAATGGGTTGGGGTTGTAGTAAAGCATCAAAGACTACTCCTTGCATGACAAGGAGAGTTAAGAGAGTAGGATACTCAAATACCAACACATGAAGTTCAATTAGAACAATTATAAACCAAACCCTAAATATGAAGTTCAAGCATCCTAGGTGGGATTATGATCCTCAACCTTCAATTTAGCTACTCATACTAGGAACTAGGCTACACATGCAAAGGAACCACATATTTAAGCTAACCATCAAGTGTAAACACAAAACAGTACAAGATAGGATAATAAAAGCAAATTAAACCTAAGGAATACATTAGATATGGATTTAATGAACAAAGTTGGCATTAACTAACAACTAACTTGTGAGAATTCAAATCTTTACGAGTAGGAAGAGTAATAACTACACTTAACCTAGGAGAGTGAAGAGAGTGTTTTTTTTTCTATACTACAAATATCCCAAGTAAAACTAACTCGTCAAAAAAAGGGAAAAAAACAAGGATAAAAACAAAAAAAATATATCCATAATGGAAAACTAGTAATAAGGAAACAAAAATCAAAAAATCTGCAGAACTGAATCAATTCAGAGGAGTTTGAATCGATTTTCATGAGGGAAACTGATGCGCTGGTAACAACTAAATCGATTCAGCAAGGGACGAATCGATTCGGGCCTTCTTTCAAAATGAGGTTGCTCCTTTTTGCTTTATTCTTCCAAAGTTTCACCGAATTGTCTGTAGCTTCTTCCTTCTTGATCGGATCCATGAACCTTCAGAGGCCAGGTGAAGATTAGAGGAGGGATACCACTTCCATAAAGATATCAGGACCAAAACATGAGTGATGAATTTAGTAAAATGCCCCCAAAGATGCAGTTGTCAATAGAACTTCTCAGAAACTTATTCGAACTTCACAACTTCCATTTTTTAGACCTATAAAAACTCAAATAAGGAACACACCATATATATATGACCAAAATGGGGGTTAGTCAATAAATGAGCATAAGAACCAGGAATAGCACATGCGAGAATGCTAAAATGTACAAATTAACGGGGTTAGAAATACAATAAAAGTGACTTTTCACACCCCCTAACTTATACATTGCCAGTCCCGAGAAATGAAGCATGAAGAAACATGGTCCATCAACAAAACCAAAATGGAGAAATATGTACAAAGAAGAAAATTTTCACTTTCGCGGGCGAACGATTGCATTTAACGTATGCAATAAGCCGTTAAACCCCTAGGTGGCCCTAGGGGACGAGTGTCGTCTCATGAGGGTTTCTAGATATGATACCCACAAACATCAAGTCAACTCATACAAACCGAAAACCGAAGCGTATCTCAATAATTATCAAAGAAGCATAATATATTAACAAAGTGAACAAATCTCACGCTAAAGACGACAATTATCGGCATTAATCAAGTAACTTCAATATAAATTGAAACCATGGAATGCGAAATAAGCGGACATATGTGGTAATTTAAATTTGTCAAAAATTTCATAATCCTTGTAAACGCTAAAGCATGCATACTCAAGTTCTCTCCGGATGTTACACTCACAAATGAAAACGCTCATAAATAGGATGTAACACACAGGACATGCGGGCATAAAGAGTAATCATGAAAGGAAGCAAAGCCGCACACATGTCATCAATGAAGAACGAAATATAAAAGTCAAAAATACAATATCATGAAAGGATATCGCATATTAACCAATGTGAAATGCACTTAAACAAATTATCGCAAATGTTCGACCTTTGAATCACATTACCCTAGGATCAAGTAGGAATTTTCGGGAATATAATTTGGGGAAGGCTAGGGTTATAAAGAGAGATTTTATGTACGGGAGAAAAGGGTATTCGGGAATAAAACATGGGATAATGGAATTAGTGGGCAATATAAGGAATTGAATTGAAATTCCAAAAGCAAGATATTCGAGAGAGTAAGACTTTTATTTCCATGTACATTGGAACCATTTATAGTGTTTTATTTTCTTTTCTCTTTTTTAATCTTATTTTTTTCTCTTTTTCCTTTTCTTTTTCTCTTATAGCTTGATTGCAAACCACAATAAAACAAACATCATTCAATCCCGACAATAATCCCAAACTGAGGTACGAAAGGTGTATAAGGGTTTATAACTCCAATGTGGAGTTGGCTAGGGGATTTGGGGCGAAAAGAAGGATCAAAGGAGGGCACAACGGGGTTGACTAGGGACATGTATAAGGGTAAGGTTAAGTTCATATGGGGGTTAACACAAATAAGTCCTAGGATCCATTCCTAAAGTTTCATGCGATTCTCGAGACTCAACACCATTCAAAAATCATGCTCAAGTGATAATTCAATTAATGTGCAATCAATGAACAAAAAATGAGATTTTCAACAAGATCATTTTTCAATAAAGAGATAGAGTATATGTATGCGCTCACAATTAAATATTAGTCTCAATTCTCACTTTTGTAAGTGTATAGCATGCGCCTTATGATCACGAATTTGAAACGCTTTAAACTAAATCATAAACAATTATTTGTGTAATGCGCTCAAAGCTTCACAGTTTAATTTTATGAGGTTATTCACAATGCAAACAATGTATGGGCTAAAGGCTAATAAACCATAAACTCTAAGCATGCATCATCGCTATACAAAAGGATAAGATGATCATATACGTAATCATTGGAGATAAGGGAGAAAAAAAATTTAATATATAAATAAATACTAGCATTATAACTAGTATCGTAAATGTAATCCATACCCCCTAACTTGAAATGAACATTTTCCCCATTGTTAGTAGGGACAAAAAGGGAAAAGGGGTTAGAAAATAGTCACCCCGTAAGGAGTAACTCGAGAACCGCACAACATCATACCTGCTACATGTTAGTACTAAAAATAGTAATATATATAAAAGAGAGAGAAATACAAGAGAGATAAAAGAAAGAAACTGAGTAATTTCATTAATATAATATGGAGTTGCGTACATGTGGAGTAAAACCAAAAAAATGAGAAAATGCAATAATGAGCTCTCTCCACCACAACATACACAACTATTAAACCCCAAAAACATAACAGCCCCACAAAATTTAACAAGAAACCACAATAATCAAAGTAACAAAAAGCAAAAAGAGCAGTAAGAGATGATAAAAGGGAGGTCACTAAGAAGAATCGGGGGGGCGACTAGAAGAACTCGGCGTGTTGGGGTCACACGGGGAATAAGGATTAAACAAGGAGGCACAACATCCTCTCCCCCACGTTGAGGTGAAAACATATCCATCTGCGCCCGTGCTAACATAGATATATCCCTCTCATATTCACCTTGACAATCAGTAAACCCCCTCTCATGACTGTCCCTAAAAGAAGCAAAATCAGTCTGTAATGTATCCATCCCCGCAGACAACACTCGCATGGGACCTATCCGGGGTGGAGCAGGAGGAGGAACCTCCGGGACATTTGACAATGGAGCGTCAATGTCAAAAGGGATCCCAGCGGCTGCGTGTTCTATCATCAACTGTCTCTTCCTCTCCCAATAGGCGGCTTTCCATAAGGTCTTCTCGATTGCAACATCATCAAGTAATGAGGGCAGCCTAGGTATTTTATCATAGGCGACTCCCTCACAACGAGCATCTCTACAAATCCTAGAAATCAATAGTGCATAAGGTAGAGTAGCGATTCCCTTACCACAATAAGAGGGATTCAACATTTGTTAAAGAACTAAAGAAGGAAGGCTAACAACAGTGTTGGCGTCTAGGATATGGTAAAGAAAGTGGGTTTGTTTTGACCTAAGGACCGATTTAGTTTGGGTGGGGATGATAGAGTTAACGGTAACAAGATGGATAAGTCGGTGCGAGTTGGGAATGTGCCTAGTAGGGAAAGTATCACCGGCCCATACATGCCCAGGCGCCAAACGCGCTATAAGGACTTCGTTTGGTAGCAAGGCGAGAGGGTCGCTAGATGGGTACCCATATACCTACGGGTTATCAGCACCCTCTTACAGCATATAAAGTATCGGCCTTAAAATTTGAATTCTTCTCCCCCGAACAAACGCCTCATAAATACCATATCCTATCGAGATGAGCGATGCATAGAACCTTCTCACATGTTCCTCATTAACGTCCCCCTCCACTGCTAAGTGAACCTCCCAATGGAATTTCTGGAAATGCCTCCTAACCTTGTTAGGAAAGTTTACAAGCTTTATGGGACGCTCGATAGCAATCGCCCTATTCGACGAAATTTTTTCCCTATACCAATTTTGATCTTCCTTTGAACGGAAGGTTTAAAATCCATTGCGACCGGATACGGTGTTGGATGCAGGCTTTTGAGCCACTACGAACCTAAAAAAATTCAATTAAATACATACATAATTAGTGTAATGCAGAAAATCAAACTAAGCATAAAAAGGGGTTCGGAATGTAACAAAGGGCACATGTAGGAAGAAAATAGGAGGATATGTGTATCCAACATGCACCACACTTGATCAAGGAATAACCGTTGTAAATATTCAAAAAATGGTGTAAAAATGAAGCAATTATGCACTAACTGTCCATTGGGACATTTTATTGAACAACATGTGTGCATTGAGGTCAAACTAGGGACAAAAGTACATTTGATTCATTGAAATACCCAAACAATTACACCTATATCAATCAAACAGGAATCACATGGTGTATTTGTTGTATACAGTTGGAAATTAGTAGAGAAAATAGCATTTCATTATGTCAAGCACAATAAAAATAAAATGGAAGAAAATGTTCTGTTTTGAACACAATGAAACCAAATTACAACTAGAAATTAACATTAAAAGGTTTGGAATTATACCTTGAAGGAGTATGCATTGATAGAAAGAGAGAAATTGAGAAGGGAGAAGTTGGGAGAATGAGATAAATCGATGGGTATTTCAATGGTTGAGGAGAGAGGTGGAGTGAATGAGGTTAAATGAATCGAGGCAGTTATGAAAGGTCGGATAGCCGAATCAATTCATAGTAGCCCGAATCGATTTGCAAAAAAATAAATGGGCTCACTATCTAAGGGTGAATCTATGTGCATGATAGCTAATCCATTCAAAAATGTTCTACTTTTTTACTATTAAGAGGCGAATCGATTCGCATAAGGCCGAATCGATTCATCGAGTTTGGGGCTGCCTACTGGAAGAGTTCACGAATTGCACTAAAAGGGACCCAAATCGATTCGGAGTAGTCCAAATTGATTCGGAGTAGTCCGAATCAGTTTGATTATCAAGAGTTGCTCACTGCCTAAGGGTCAAATCGATTCGGAGGTGTCCGAATCGATTCGAAAATAGATTTCTAACTGTTTGCTTCATTGTTCATCCAATCTCATGGGTTTAAAGTTTTGGGCTGGAATTTCTTCGCTCTAAGGACCCTAAGGGATATAATGAAGATGTCGAACAGGTCTAGGATAAAAAAAAATTATAACCCCACACGTGTCGCGGGTTGCTCGGCACAAAAATGCAATTTTGAGAGTCCTATTCGACCCCGTAAACGGAGTCGAACATCGAAATTGATTTTGAAGAAGGATCAAATGCCTGTAGAAAGGGTTTTAGGCGTTAACCATCCACCTTAACCCGGTTCCCATCTTTTGGGCCTTCTATCTCAATCACACCTTGAGGAAAAATAGTCCTTACCATAAACGGACCAATCCACCTCGATCGCAACTTTCTAGGAAATAAATTGAGCCTGGAATTATACAAAGGGATCTTTTGGTCGGGGTGAAAGGTTTTTCGGGATATGCTTTTATCGTGTCTCTCTTTCACCCCTTGCTTATAAATTCTCGCAGTCTCGTACGATTAATTTCGAATCTCCTCTAACTAATCGAGTTGCATCATTCTTTTCTTCCATCTCTTTCCAAGTCGAAGTTCAACTTCTTTATCTCCCAATAGGCCTTATGCTCAAGTTCAACAGGAAGATGACAGATCTTGCCATATACAAGCCTAAAGGGCAACATTCCAAAGGAAGTTTTATCATCCGTGTGGTATGCCCATAATGCGTCAGTGAGTCTCAGGGCCCAATCCTTACAGTCAAGATTGACCGTTATTTCAAGGATATGCTTAATCTCTCGATTGGCCAACTCATCTTGGCCATTAGTTTGAGGGTGGTAGGTTGTTCCAACTTTATGAACAACCTCATACTTTCGCGTAAGGTTTGCAAACGGAGCATTGTAAAAATTCGAACCGTTGTCGCTAATTATCGCCTTTGGAGCTCCAAAGCATGAAAGTATGTGTTCCCTAAGGAACTTTAGCACCACTCGATTATCATTGGTCTTTGACGTTATGGCTTCCACTCACTTAGAGACATAATCATCCACCACTGGGATGTAAATATTTCCAAAAGAAGGGCGAACGGGGCCCATGAAATCGATGCCCCAACAGTCGAATACTTCAATCTCAATTATGGGGGACATTAGCATCATGTTTTGATGAGTTATGGATCCAAATTTTTGACAACGTTCACACGAAATGCACAATTCATGTGAATCCTTAAAGAGTGTGGGCCAACAAAATCCTCTTTGTAGCGATTTTATTCAAAGAAAAATGGCCTCCACATGCTTGCGAGTGGGAGAATTGAGTAACGCTCATAATTTCTTCATTGGAAATGTGTTTCCGGATGATTTGGTATATGCATATTTTAAATAATTAGGGATCATCAAAGAAAAACTTATGCACCCATAAAAAAAACTTCCTCTTCTATTGAGGGGTCCAATGGGATTGCATGGAATCCGTCACGAGGTAGTTCACTATGTCATCGAACCACGGTAGAGAGGAAGCGAATAACAATTGTTCATTTGGAAAGACCTCAACAATGGGGAGTTGATCCTTGGGTGCTTCGAATGTCAAAGGCAACAAGTGGTCGGCGATGACATTCTCTACTCCCTTTTATACTTTATAGTCAAATTGAACTCTTTAAGTAAAAGCACCCACCTTATCAAGCGTGGATTGGCATCCTGAAAGAAGGTATTTTAATGCCACATGATCAGTAAAACAAACAATGGGAAATCCCACTAAATATACTCAAAATTTATCCAAGGCATATACAACTGCTAGTAACTCTTTCTCGGTGATCAAATAGTTTAATTGTGCACCCTTAAGAGTCCGAATCGCGTAGTAAATCACATGGGGATTTTATCGCCCTTTTGTCCTATCACTACCCCAACAGCGAAGTCGCTAGCATCACACATCAACTCAAAAGGTAAATTCCAGTCAGGGGCTTGCATTATGGGAATGGTGGTAAGAATGCTTTTCAACTTCTCAAAAGCTACTTGACTCTCATCACTCCATTCGAATGGGGTCTCCTTAGAGAGGAGATTACATAAAGTCCTAGTAATGGAGATAAAATCCTTTATGAATTTTCATAAAACCTGGCATGCCCAAGGAATGACATCAAATATTTGAGGGTTTTTGGAGCGGGTAAATTGGCGATGACCTCAGTCTTAGCCTTATCAACCTCTATACCTTTCACGGACATTATGTGTCCAAGAACAATCCCTTTTATGACCATGAAATGGCACTTTTCCCAGTTTAGCATGAGATTCTTCTCCACACACCTAGACAAAAAAAATTTAAGGATAGAGAGGCAATGGTCTTAGGAGTTACCAAAGACGCTAAAATTGTCCATAAATACCTCAAAACCTCTCTTTACCATATCATTAAACATACTTAGCATGCACCTTTGGAATGTCGTTGGCCCATTACACAATCCAAAAGACATTCATTTGTTAGTGAAAGCCCCAAAGGGGCATGTGAACGTTGCTTTGTCTTGGTCCTCAATATCAATCTTGATTTGGTTATGCCCACTATATCCATAGAGGAAATAGTAAACATGGTGGTCGGAAACACGTTCTAACATTTAGTCGATAAAAGGAAGGGGGAAATGATATTTCAAGGTCACGGCATTCAGTTTCCTATAATCTATGAATACACGCCACCCAGTGGTGGTGCATTTGGTTATTAATTCTCCCTTTTCATTCTCGATGACCGTGACTCCCGACTTTTTAGGAAACACGTGTATCGGACTTACCCATTTTCTATCCGATATAGGGTATATAATGTCCACATCTAACAACTTAATCACCTCCACTCTCACCACTTCTTTCATAATCGGGTTCAACCTACATTGCATCTCACGAGAGGGCTTTGCATCCTACTCTAAATGGATTTTGTAAGTGAAAATTAAAGGGCTAATTCCCTTCAAATCCACAATGGTCCACTCGAAATCACCCTTATACCTCCTTAACAAGTCCATCAATTTTAGTTCTTGACCCTCTTCAAGGATAGATGAGACAACTACGGGATATGTCTCATTATCACCCAAATATGCATATTTTAATTCGGTGGGAAATTTCTTGAGATCAATCTTAGGAAATCGCACATCCGAGGGCACCTCGCATGAGTCTTAAGGAGGTAAGTCCTCAAAAGCAGAACACCAATTAATATCGTCAATCCTTTCATCCTTATCTAACAATAAACTCATAAACTTGACTTCTTCATCATAAAGAGAATAATTATTCTCCAAGTCAATTGAGTTCACCAAACACCGCTCTAAAGGATTCGAGAAATAAGTATCATCGAAATGCTTTTGAACTTCCTCTTTGATGAGTTCAACTTCCTGGACATCATCATCACCACCCATTTTCTTTGCAACATTGAAAATGTTCATCTCCAAAGTCATGTTTCCAAATATGAGATTCATTTGTCCATTCCTAGCATTAATTAATGCATTCAAAGTTGCTAAGAAAGGATGATCAAGGATGATGGGAGTAGTGTTATTACTCGGATAAATTGGGTGAGTGTCCAAAACTACATAGTCCACCAAAAAATAGAATTTGTCAACTTGGATTATGACATCCTCTACAGATCCCCTCGGAACCTTAATGGAGAGATCCTCTAACTTGAGGGTTATCTTGGTGAGTTTTAGGTCTCCTAAACCGACTTGTTCATACACATGGGTGGTAATAAATTCACACTCGCACCTAGATTGAGCAAAGCTTGCTCAATCTTGAAGTTACATATCACACAAGTTATAGTGGGACAACCGGGGTCTTTGTACTTGGGAGTCAGTTCATAATGAATTATCAAGCTAATATTTTTGGCCAAAAATGCTTTTTTCCTCACAAATAACTTCCGCTTAACAGTGATCAAGTCCTTTAAGAACTTGTCATAAGTCAAAACTTGTTTAATAGCATCTAAAAGGGGAATGTTAATTTTCACTTGTTTGAACATATCTAGGATTTCCTCATTGTTAACATTTACCTTTAGAGGAATGAGCGTTTGGGGATAAGGAATGGGAATGGGACACCTGGAAATCACTTATGGCTCTACTTGAGGTTCCTCCTCCTTTTATTTTAAGGAAGCGTCTTCGACCTCTATTGGGTAGGGGCGAGACTTCCTTACTAATTATGGGGATGGTAGGAGGGATAGATTTATAAATAACTTTCCCACTCTGTAGAACGATAATAGACTTTGCTTGGTCGGGAGGAGGATTCGAAGCATCGATCGCACAATGTTGCCCAATGGGCCTTTGGGGTTGCAAAGGGAATTTTCCCTTTTCATGAATACTTAATGGCGAGGTTAACTTTGAAATTTGGGATTCAAGTCGAGCATTGGTGGCTTGTTGAGAAGTCATGAAAGATTGAAGAGCTTCTTCAAGACTTCCTTTATTCGGGTGAGCCTACGGTGATGAAGTAGGAGGATTAGGTCCTAGAGGGGGACCTTGCATTTGCAATTGAGGAGGAGGAGGAGGTTGTTTATAAAAATGTTGATAATTAGGATGAGTTTGATTTTGAGCTTGAGCTTGTTTAGATTGCTCGTAGGAGAAACCAGAGTGGTTTATCCACGAAGGATTATACCTTTCTCCTAGACGAGTCATAAATTATTTCTTGTAAGTGGCCATTACGTTAGCTTGATCGTGAAGCATCACTTTGTATTCCGAGATCGTATGACAATCCTTGGTTAAGTGATCTTCTACGTCGCAAATAGGACATGACTCTTTTACGTGCAAAGGAGAAGGATTGTAATTTACGGGTTCCCGACTCTTTTGATCCATGGACTCTATACGTTTGGAAAGTTGAGCTACTCTCAGTGATATATCATCCCCATCAGTGAGGTGATATATCCCTTGGATTGAGAAGGACAGAATGGTTGAATGCGAATTGGTTTTTAGGGTCCAAGGTGTCCACGCTTGGGTAGTCTCGGCACAATATTTGAAGTGTGCCCACGCATCATCAGGGTCTAGCGCTAAGAACTCCCCGGAGCACATTGTCTCCACCATTTTTTTCGCATTGAGAGAAAGCCTATTATAGAAAAAGGAGACTAATCTCCATTTCTCAAAACCATGATGTGGGCATTTACGGAGTAGCTCATTGAATCTTTACCAAAATCGTTCGAAACTCTCACCCTCAGCTTGGGAGAAGGTTTGGATTTGACCTTTGAGAGCATTGGTGCGATGGGTTGGGAAAAACTTCTTTAAAACTACGCTTTCATATCGCGCCAACTACCAATGGAATTAGGTGACAAGGACCAAAGCCAGGTTTTAGCTTTGTCCTTTAAGGAGAAAGGGAAAAGTTTGAGTCGGTTTACATCAAGAGGATAATTTTGGTCGCTAAAAGTAGCGCAAACCTCCTCAAACTCTCGAATATGGAGATAGGGTTTCTCACTTACCATTCCATGGACATGGAGATAGGGCAAGACCGGGATTGTATACCTTAGGGATTGAACACCCCTAGGATAACAAGATTAGGCTAAAGGAGATTCTCTAAACATCACAAAAGGAAAGTGTAAAATATGATTTAACTATTTGAAAATTTTATAGTGATTAAACGCTAAACTATCATGCATAGAGTTAACAAATATCGAAGCAACTAAAAAGATGTACCAACACGAACTAATTTAAGCTTGAGTTAAAGAGATAAAAAGGGATTGAGGATCATTCACCCACCTTGAATTCGCTAAATAAGATGATAGGTATTGATTAAAATTAATTCTAATCGAGCATAACTAATTAGATCCAAACATCAACCATGTAGAGACTAAACTCATCGATGGAGGATTAGGGTTAATTAGTTATTGCTAAAATGGGTTGGGGTTGTAGTAAAGCATCAAAGACTACCCCTTGCATGACAAGGAGAGTTAAAAGACTAGCATACTCAAATACCAACACATGAAGTTCAATGTAAACAATTATAAATCAAACCCTAAATATGAAGTTCAAGCATCCTAGGTGGGATTATGATCTTCAACCTTAAATTTAGCTACTCGTACTAGGAACTAGGATACACATGCAAAGGAACCATATATTTAAGATAACCATCAAGTGTAAATGTAAAACAATACAAGATAGGATAATAAAAGTAATTTAAAGCTAAGGAATACAAGTAGATGTGGATTTAATGAACAAATCTTGCATTAGTTAACAACTAACTTGTGAGAGTTCAAGTCTTTACAAGTAGGAAGAGTAATAATTACACTTGACCAGGAAGAGAGAAGAGAGTGTTTTTTTTCTATCCAACAAATATCCCAAGTAAATCTAACTCCTCAAAAAAAGAAAAAAAAAACAAGGACAAAAACCAAAAAAAAATCTATCCATAATGGAAAACTAGTAATAAGCAAACAAGAATAAAAAAATCTGTAGAACCGAATCGATTCGGAGGAGTTCGAATCAATTCGTATGAGGGAAGTCGATGCACTGGTAACAACCGAATAGATTTGGCAAGGGCCGAATCGATTCGGACCTTCTTTAAAAATGAGGTTGCTCCTTTTTCCTTTATTTTCCCAAAGTTTCACTAAATTGTCCATAAATTGTTCGTTCTAGATCGGATTCAAGCACCGTTGGAGGTCACGCGAAGATGAGAAGTAGGGTTACCACTTTCGTGAAGACATCGGGACCAAAACCCGAGTGTTGAATTTACTAAAATTCCCCCGAAGATGCAGTTATCAATAGAACTTCTTCGAAACTTATCCAAACTTCACAACTTGCATTTTTGAGACCTATAAAAACTGAAATAAGGCACAGACAATATATACATGAGAACCAGGAATAGAACACGCGAGAATGCTAGAATGTACAAATTAACAGGGTTAGAAATACAATAAAAGTGACTTATCACTAATCCAAAGAATACTTCATCCAACCAATGATAAAATCATTCTAAGGACATGATTCTTAGTTGAGTTCCATCAACCAATCATAGGTGTCTACAAATTCTCATAAGTCAATTCTGTAAAATTAAAATTTTCAAATAGAATTCCTCGATAGGGGGATTGAACACATGTAACAATCAATTTAAAATAATTGCCATATATTTCAAAATGTCCTAATTCTGCAATTAAAACCATCTGATGGGGGGGCAGATGAAGCTCACACGAGGAATTAATCACTTTAAATTTATAAATATTGATGGGAATTGCGAGTCAAATCAATTTATTATCCACTTTTAGTTATAACAATGTCCAGTTACGTTTTTAGTCCTTGAAACTTATTCCAGTTAGAATATTTAAGACTAATACAAGTGAGATGAAGTTGAATTCATTTTTCAAATCTTAGAATCACAAAATAGAAAAATTAATTTCCAATTAAAAGTGAGAATTAATTCGATTAAATTTTAAAGTGGCATACTAGTTCCTTTATGGTGTGAGATTTCTTGGTGGGAGTTTAAATCACACCACCTTGAATGATACAAATGTTTATCTTTCATTATACTATCTAGATAATTTACGAACCTTCTATCTAACTTAATAAATATCATATGAATTTATTCCCGATCCTAATGACAGTGACTCCGATGGGGAGGGAATCAAAAGTTGTGTTTAAATGAATACCATCGGTTCACTTATTGAAAATCAGACAAGATCGTATAGAACTTCCTTTATGCGAGGATCGAACTTACTTACATTCAATTTCAGTAAACTTCCACTTAAGAAATTTAAAATTTTCGTGATACCGCAAATAAAACTATCCGATGGGGGCCCAGATCAAGCTGACATGAGGAATTAATCGCATCACAATTTTAAAATGTCGATGGAGACTATGGGATTTATGTTGAAACCCCTCTCCCACTTAGTTATTAAAAAAACTTGAGGGTTTTTTAAAAATAATTTATTCAATTATCAAAAGCCCAAATTAAATTATTGGTACTATCTCTATTTACTTATATGAAATAAATATCTTTACCTCACATTTTAATTTTCTTAAATTAAAAAAAATAATTTTAATTTTCTAAAATTAAACACGGAGATCTCAATTTAATTCAAACCATAAAATTTAGTGACTCCGATTTAATTCATTTTAGAAAAGAATAAGTAAAACACAGATTTTCAAAGAAATCGATGATTTAGGACGATGTCAAAATTAAAACCCCTATTCTCCATTAAAATAGGTGTTCCCTATTATCTAATTAATTAGAATACGAATTATGTAACATAATAAAAATAATGAGACATACATGCAAATATAAAATGCAAACATAAATATAAGGACAAAAATGCCCATATCCATTAGGACCAAGAATTTTTATTCATTTCGAAATCTTAAAGAACAAGAAACCCACTCTAGAAGACTTCTTTCTGACAAGAATCCTTCTTGAAGTAAACCTCTTCAAATCTTAGAGTTCTTCAAGTGTTCGAACCTCTGAAAACACTCCAATCTAATTTAGGAAGAGTTGGAACAAGGATCCTTTGCATAAACTAGTGAAAGCATCAAAACTAGACCAAAATACACAATCTGAACAAAATCGAATTGATCCCTTTTTAGGACCGGATCGATCCCTTTTGATATCAATAAAATCGATACCCTTTTCTAGACAGCTTCGTCTTCACTTCGTAGATTTCAAGCAAAATCAGTCATAACCTTCTTGGATCTTTATGAAACTTCATGAAACTTTGTCCAACACCCACACCCATGTAAATACATGATACTAAGTGTAAATAAACATTACAACCCTATTCCCACTCCTCCAAATACATTGATAAATCAATAATTATAAAGAACTATTTATTACAACCATATCGAAACTAGTAATGAAAAATAAATACAGATAAACCACCTTAGGATCCAATCAAACAAAATAAACATTTGTGACCATGATGAAAGGTATTTAACTAAATAATCTCTGAAAACCCATGTTATTACGATACCATACAGAAGATTGTATAATTATAAAGCATGAAAAAACTAGGGTTTCATGGTGGACAACATGGACCTTTTCAAAACATGATAAATCTCAACCAGGGATCAGATATCAATTATTGGGAAAACAATTGGTATTGATGTTTACACCAAGGAAAAATTTACCCCTAATGATATTTGATTAGTCATACATTGAAAATAAATTAAGAACTAGGTTTAAAGATCAAACCTACGATTTCAACAAAACAATTCCATAGCGAATCATGTTGTGATTCATATGAGGAGACAAAATTTGAAGATAAGGAAATTTTGGATGCCCTCCAAGGTCTCCAAAAAACTTTCAAGAAAGCTCTAAACATCTCGAATCTTCTAGCATATGATCTACCTAAAGTAAGCCTTATGTGTTGGCTCTCTTAGTGATGACACCATGGTGAAATATGAGAGAATTTACCTTCTCTCCCACCATCCCTTCACAAAAAAATGTGAATAATATTTTTTTCTCTCCCTCTATAACCCTCCATAATGGACTCTTAGCCTAAAACCCTAGCTTATACCCATATAAATAAGTATGGGCTATCAGTTTTAGTTAAGATGGGCTTTCGTATAGTTTTGGGTCTACTACTTGGGCAATAGACTATATTAGGGACCTAAGAAAAATAATTAAATTGGCTTCCAAATAAATACTCGAAAATACCAATTACTGTCTCCATAATTATTTCCTTTCTTTTTTTAATTGTGATTATATCCATTAAATAATCACGAATGTACTCTTATTTAATTATCTTTAAATCACTCGAAATAAAGTGGTATTACTTACAAAGTTAATTATGGTACTAAATATGATTCCTGAAGATGCAAGGAAGCTCTGACGGAGTAAACTTATTTAATTATATTTAAATCCTCAAACCAAATGTAATTCTTGTTAACCCTAGTTCATGCAATTATGTGATTAAATATAGTAAATCAAGAAGCATGCAACCAGAAAAACAGGACAGTTGAATTTCAGGAAAAATTCCTGTAGGGGAAAACCTTTAATTTCACTAAAGTTTGCAAATCGCAACTTAAAATACTCTAAACAAATACTGCAATGATTCCCTCGAGAACCACAAAGATCACAATCTTCCTTCAGCAATGAATTACCTAAATAACCCACAAAGACCTCAATCGTCAGCAATGATTCTCGTAAGAATCACAAGAGCAGCAATAGAGACTCCTTCTCTACAAGGTCAGTAGTGAAGACTCCTTCTTCACAAGAGTAACTTCAATATAGAATTTCTTTTGGTTTCAAAGATGATTCACAAAAGTATTTGGGATTGATTGTGTGAATCAAAAAGTGTTTTTTCCCTATAAAAAGTGAAGACTAAATGCAGCAGGTCTGCAATTTTTGTAAATCAAAAGTCTTAATAAATTTCTTCAAGAAAGTAGGCATTTATAGGCGAACACAAATTTCAAGGTGGCGCAATCTCGTTCGAACGAGAAGAAGAAGTCATTCTAAATACATAGAGATGTCGTTCGATCGACATCAACTTCGCTTCCAAGGAGAGGAAAAAAATTAAGACAATAAGCCCTCGTCTGAAGTACATTTGAATAAGGCCATCAAACAAGCTTCTAACAACATACGCATGTCATTCTAACGAGATCTCAATCTTGTTTAAACGAAACTATTTAAAAAAAATTAAGTCCAACAAACCATTCAGAAAACTGGTTGAAAACGCCTCATTTAGTAAAAATTAGTTCAGAAAAATATCCCAATACATAGTAAAAAATCGACGAAACACAAAACAAAATCCATACCAAATATATGTCAAGTCGTAGATCATGTTGAAGATGATTAATATTCGAATCCGTCTTCTTGAATGTATGAACGAGAAGTGCCATGATTAAAGTAACGGGATACGCCATACTCAATGTAAACTAGACTCGATGGAAAAGTCCTAGAAGCTAGAGGCAACGATGGAAAACTTTCCCTTACAAATCTCTCCCTATGGCTATTCCAGTACAAAATAAAAAATTCGAATTATCCAATAAATCCTATACAAATCTAATACCCTCCTAGAATTCCAAAAATGGAAAGATACTAAACATGTACAAGTCTTCAAAAATCTTTAACTTTTTCAAATCTTCAAATATCTTGCTTTCTTTTTATCTTATTTTGGGAGCTTTATCATATGTGTAATTTTCATATGCTCATCAAATTGTACCTAAACACAATAAATAAAGAAATATACCTTCATGATGTATCGAGTTTGAAAAAAACTCATAAATCAAATCAATTATCCCCCATAATTCAAACTCTCACTCTCCCATAATTCGCTCTCCCCCTTTTTATTTGTTTGAAATAAACAAGAAAATAATCAAAATAATAAATCGGAGTGTGTCAACAATCATAGAATATCATCACAAATATAATGAAACAAGTATCAAGTAATGATAAACCAGGCAAAACCAACTGTTTTTTATTTTTGAAGCAAAAAAAAATTACGAAAACAACACACTATGAATTAACACTAAGATAACCAAATCATGGAAACAGAATGAATGGGTGTGAACAAATTCGATAGGAAAATCAACTCAAACAATCATAACATATGTGCAGGATGAATTTTGAATACTCCTAACGAATGAACTCAAAATCGTCCTTAGGTGTAAAAATGTTGAATTCATATGATATCGACTCAATCTAATCAACAAATCAAAGTCTAAAATGATTTTCACACCAATAACGCCCAAAACTATGTAATTCTTTTACGAGACCTTTTCAGGACGAGCAAACCCATTGATCTTTGAGTTAACTCCCTCAAAACTCACATATGTAATATTTCACTCAACTCTTTTATTTTGAAGAAATCAATACTCATATGTAGCGAAGCATCAATGTTCTTTGAATTTGGCCTAGAACTTTATACTTTTTCTTTTGAGTGATTTTAATCTTTTAGGGTATTTTCTTTTCCAAATGATTGTTATTCACGCAAAGATCTTTCTACTTTCGTAGCTTGAGCCATTGCTTTTAA
Source organism: Sambucus nigra (assembly GCA_949130495.1). Classification (NCBI taxonomy): domain Eukaryota; kingdom Viridiplantae; phylum Streptophyta; class Magnoliopsida; order Dipsacales; family Adoxaceae; genus Sambucus; species Sambucus nigra. The sequence goes on along the minus strand of OX422215.1, from coordinate 483,725,192 downwards.
ATTAACACATTTATCGAAGATATAAATTTTAATTTTTCCAATTTGGGCAATGGTTCTTACAAGCACTACTTTCATTATCTCATTTTATCGCATCTGGTTTGTTTTAAAGGCATGATTGAGATGAAAATATTTTGACCAATAAGTGATAGACAAGTACAATACTCAAATAAATTCATGCATGTCTACATTAAAGAAGACAATTAGTCAAACATGTAGGAAGTAATCATTAATCACATCTAAATGACTCCAAAACATTATAAAGCACATGGTTGAAATGATGTTGTGTCTCAAAACACTATCAAAAGGTCACGTAGATAATGGAATGATATTGTGACTTGTTAATCCTAAATGTCCATCAATATATGGTGTTAAACAAACTACAAAAATATTTTTGTGTTTTAATAAATTATTGAAAATAAAATATTTTTGGCTTTCACTTTTTCTTAAAAAATAGAAAATCTTTTTGTATTTTTTCCAAAACTCTTCAAGAAAAACAAAACTCTTTTGGGATTTTTCAAAAAATATATCAAAATGGAAAAAAGATAAATACAATGGTATTACATACTAGCAATATGCATGAATGATATAGGCATTAACAACATCCTATGCTATCAACCATGTCTAGACCTTAATCATTAGGTCTGGAGGTGTTCTCCAAATGAGGTGACATCCTATGAAAAACATCCATCAAATCATGTGAACTTTTGATGAAATATTCAACGTGCTCTCGAAAATGCTCAAAATATCTCATGTGATGTGCAAGAGCATGAGGATTAATATGTGTAGGAGTGCATGTGGGAAAACGTGTAGTAACATATCATGGAAGATACCTATGAGACACACTACCCAATTTAAAGCAAAATTCCCCAAAGTGTCCTCTTTGCTTGCAATGGGAACAAACATAAATTGTCTTAGGAACACCTCTCTCAAAATGTTTAGGACGCACTCTCCTATAGAGAAATGGATGCCTATGTGTGTTAGGTTGAGAGTCGTATGAATCTATCACAAACTCGGGAATCGGCTCGGGGGCAACATGGGAAGTGGATGAACCGTCATAACTTATTCCTAGTCTCTTAACATTACCCAAAGCGGGACTGAGGAGCATCTTTCCATCCTTCTTAGATATGTCCTCCAAAGTTACGTTGACCTCCCGGGCACATTCGAGATCTCTATCAAGTTGGGATACATGGGCTTCAAATTTCTCACAAGTCTCTAATGAATATTTAAGATCTCCCATAAGACTATCCATGGTGTTGGTCAAATCACTCTTCTCCCAGCATAAGATGATCAACTGCTCACATAAAGAAACCTTCACCTTCTCAAGTTGACTCGCCGACGCCTCACACACCCTCAAAACTTCTATCTATCTCTCCAAATCTATCACCCTAAGCAACAGCTCCTTATTCATCTTTTTTATCTTCAATGTATCAGTACACAAATCACTAAAACTTTTTGGAGATCCCCTTATCCCTCACTTGCAATATCATTATCACACTCATTCAAATGGTTCGAAATATCATCGAGGCTCTCACGTTTAAAAGTGTTCCCATCTTCGTGGGACAAACTAGAAGTGCTCATGTGACTAGCCATGAAAGCAACACACTTTTTATGTGGTGATTCTCCCCTTGAATAATCCAACTTGATGTCACTATCACTAAGAGTGACCTTATTAGCAATTGTTTTTCCCTTTCTCTTTTGCATAGTGGGACACTCAAAAGCCTTGTGACCTTTTCCCTCACACTCAAAACATCTTACCTCTTGCTTTTTCTCACTATTATCCTTGACCTCATCTTTCTTTTTGTTTTTCTCAAAAATCTTTTTACTGGAAGAATTATTTTTGAGAATTTTGAGAAACTATTAAAAAAAATTCACAAACAAGGTCAAGTCATCGAAATCAACCTCACCCTCAGATTCAAACTCACACACTTTCTCTTCTTCTTCTTTCTTAAATTGAATCTTTGAATCTATCCCTCTATCCTTAGGCTTAATGGTTTTGGAAAACATGTCGATCTCATAAGTTTGAAGGTCTCCTACGAGTTCTTCTAACCTAAGAGAGTCTAAAACCCCTAAAGATTTAAGCACGGTGACCTTAGGAATAAATTGGGATGGGAGTGACCTCAAAATCTTTTCCACAACTCTCGTGTCCTCAATTCTCTCACCCAAATTAAAACTTGTGTTAAAAATATTTGACAACCTAGCATGAAACTCATCGAAACTCTAGGACTCTAAGATAGTGATAGTCTCAAACTGGGTGGTCAAATTTTAAAGCTTAGATACCTTAACAGCATTGGTACCCACATGTGTCAACTGGAGAATATTCCATGCTTCCTTAGACGTAGTACACATCATAATGCGATGGAACTCGTCAGAGGTTATGGTTCCAGAAATAGCACTAAATCCACCGGAGTTGTAGGTACCCCACTTAAACTCATCATCAATCCAATCAGAAACGGGTTTAGGATTCATGACATTATTCACAGTGACAGTGGGAGGAGTCCACCCTCATTCACATACAAGCCAGACTCTTCCATCAATTTCTTTTAGAGTGGATCTCATACAAGCTTTCCAATAGGCATAATTCAATCCATCAAAAATTGTCATCCTATTATATAAGTTCTCCATCAGAAAATTTTTGATTTTTTAAAACAGTTGATATCTTAGAAAAAATTTGCGAAAAAGTATTTCACGATAGTTTGGTGAAACCGGCTCCGATACCAATTTTATGGAAACAAAGGTATCAGAGGGAAAAACTTTTTGAAAAAATTAGGATCACTCGTTAACTTGGAGCAATCCTCCCTAATACCAATTTGAAGATGCGGGGAAGCTCTGACGGAGTAAACTTATTTAATTAGATGTCAATCCTCAAACAAAATTTAATTCTTGATAACCCTAGTTTATGCAACTATTTATTGAAAATAGTAAATCATGAAGCATGCAACCAAACAAACAGGATAGACGAATTTAATGAAAAATCCCCATAGGGTAAAACCTTTTATTTAACTTAAATTTGCAAATCGCACCTTACAATGCAATAAAGAGATACTGTAATGATTCCTTCTAGAACTACAAAGATCGTATTCTTCCTTCAAGGATGAATTCCCTCAATAACCCACAAAGACCGCAGTCATCAACAATGATTCCTGCAAGAATCACAAGAGAAACAATAGAGACTCCTTCTCTACAAGGTCAGAAGTGAAGAGTCCTTCACAAGTGTAACTTCAAATAAGAAGTGCTTTGGGTTTTAAAGATGATTCCCAAAAGTGTTTGGAATTGATTGTGTTAATCAAAAAATGTTTCTCCTTATAAAAAGTGAAGACTAAATGCAGCAGGTCTATAGTTTTCGTAAATTAAAAGTCTTAATAAAAGAAGGTATTTATAAGCGGACACAAATTTTGAGGCAACGCAATCTCATTCGAACAAGAAGTAGTCGGCATTCTAATGACATAGAGATGTCATTTCATTCGAATGACAATAGCTTGCCTTCTAACGAGATGAAAAGGTTAAGATAGTAAGCCCTCGTCTGAAGTATGTTTAAAGCATGCCATCAAACGAGATTCTAATGACATAAGTATGTCGTTCCAATAAGATCTCAAACTCATTTGAACGAGACTGTCTAAAATAATATATATATATATATATATATATATATATATATATATATATATAAGTCTGAAAAATCATTCAGAAAACTGGTTGAAAATGCCTCGTTTTATAAAATATAAGTTTAGAAAAATATCCCAAAACATAGTAAAAAATCAATGAAGCATAAAACAAAATACATACCAAATATACATCAAGTCGTAAATCATGTTGAAGATGATTAATATTCGGATGTTTCTTCTTAAACGTGTGAACAAGAAGTGCCATAATGGAAGTAACGGGATATGACATACTCGATGTAAACTAGACTCTATGGACAAAACTTAGATGCTAGGGGAAATGATGGAAAATTTTCCCTTACAATTCCACACATTAAGTGTACAATACCCAATTGGTCAAATCAATTTTTTGCTAAACAATTTTAACCATAACCTAATTAATTCCTTAATTCTTAGACTCAACTTATTTTCTACTCCATCAGGATTATAAAATTATCCATCGGTCGGGTTTACAGGGTGGAAAAAGAATATAAGTCTCTCGAGGAGGTATCATAATCCACGGTCTTCCATGGACGTATATTCCTCTGAATTATGATCTCATACCTACTCACACAACTATCACCTAATGTGTGGGGATTATTTAACCCAATATAATATCAGATTGCACTAGTAGTAGTCAAAGTGACATTTGTTCAAGCATTCCAGTCCTCATAATTCTCCGGATTAAGAATCTATGCACCCTTTACAAATGGTGTGAGATTTCATGAGTTTAATCAATACAACCACTTTAGACTCAAATATTATGTGTGGCCCTCTTCAATACATTTCTAGGATGTACCAATCATAATCTTATGTCAAACTATCACATAAGTTCTCAAATCATCATACAGGTTCCCGTAGTTTGAAATAAACTAAAAGGATTGCATCGCAATAGTTATGATAGGATGTCAACTCACGATTTAGGTTTTGAACTTTTCAATAATGTTAGAATCAAAATTTTGATCTCCTAGTGATCAACTCGAAGCCGACTCATCAGAATTCCTACAGAGCTATATTGACCGACATGTCTACAATATATTTAAATCAAATATAAGGCATTCTCTCAACCATTATTCTTTTTTAAAAATGAACTGACGCACCATTACTCAAAAGTAAATGTCATAAATGATTCCAAATACTCATGATATGGCAATAACTATTCCTCCTTAATTTTCCAATGCCCTAGGATCAGAGTCTCAAAACACATTCGCCATTCATATTCCTTTGTCATTGGCTATCTTTATCCCTACGATGAAAACTTCATACTCGGTAATGTTTTTGGTACAATCAATATTCAATTTGATAGTTGTAGGTTGGTGCCTCCATGTTGGGGTTTTATTCTTTAAACCATGTATGTTGGTTATCTTTTTAAATAAAGGTGTGTCAGTTCATGTTGAAATAATAATCATGATTACGATAATGCATTATATTTTATTTCAATATATCGTAGACATGTCGATCAATAGAGCTTAGTAGGAATTCCAGTGACTCGCGTTCATATTAATCACTGGAATAATGGGATTGCGATTGTAGCACTATTGAAATGTTCACAACCTAGATAGGGAATTGACATCCTATCGAAATGGTTGTGATTCAATCTTGGTAGTTTATCTCAAACTACGGTAACCTGTTTGATGGTTTAAGGACTTATTCAAAAGCTAGACATAGGATTGTGATTGGTACATCCCACGAATGTATTTTACAGATCCACCCATGAGATTTGATTTTATGGATTGTCTAGATTAGACTCGGACAATATCACATCATTTTCAAAGGGTGCATAATGCTAGCGCAAATGTAACGTTGATTACTATGGATGCGATATAATTTATATAGGTCAAATGATCCCTGCATATTAGGTAACAGTTGTGTGAGCATGTCTGAGATCATAATTCAGAGGAATCCACATCCAAGGGATAGAGTGGATTGTGATACCCGTTTGATAGACTTATATATTTTATTTCCACCAATTACAACTCGGCTGATGGATTATTTTATAATCATGGTGGAGTAGCAAATAAGTTAAGTCTGAGAATCAACGAAATTTATTAGATGTTGGTTAAAGTTGATTAATATTAAATTGATTTGACCAAGTGGGTATCGGATACTAAATGTGGGGAATCGTATTATGTACTATAATTAACTTTGCAAATAAGACCTCATTATATTCAAATAATTTCTGAGATAATTGAATAGGAGTGCATTCGTGACTATTTAGTGGAGTTAATCCCGAGTAAATAAAGAAAGAAAATAAGCGATAAATATAATTTGGGGTTTTTGAGTATTTATTTGGAGCTAATTTAATTATTTGTCTTCGATCGCTGGTGTTGATGTAAAAAATTAGATTGTATCTAATTATTTAATCACAGATAAATAAATGAGACAAAGAATTTTTAAAGTGGTTCAGCCTTATAAGAATGGCCTACGTCCACTGTTATGTTATTGCTGATTGTTTGAGAATTCTCGATTACAAGTTATATCAAGAAATTCTGGTCCCTTTACAATGAGGATTGTACAATGTATTTATAGCCCTGAGGCTGTAATGTGAAAGGGTAATACATTAAATGATGTACATATGAAAGGGTAATACATTCAATGCCCCTTAAGCGTATGCGTCTGAATGATAAACATTTAATGAACAGTCAAACTGTTGGTTATCCTGCTATTAATGCTTTGTTCGAGGAGCAGCTCGGACCGCCTGAGTTTCTCGGACCGCCTAAGCTTCTCGGTACTCAAGAGTTCCTCGGAGAGTTCTTGTTCCTCGGAGCGTATAAGATCCTCGGGGAATCAGTGTTCCTTGTTATAGTATGGTTCCTCGGAGCATGTGAGTTCCTCGGAAGTGTTTGTTGTTTCTACGTAGATTGCCACGTGTCTTCACTTTATTGAGCCATGTCAGCAGATTAAATTTGGTATCAACAAAAGCCCCCAATGTTTCATAGTTCAAACTTTGAGGAGTGTGGAACATTCTTTCTCGGAATATGGCAGTTTTAAATGGTCATCCTGAAATTTAGGAGTCTTTTGTATTTATTTCTCCTTCCAAATTCGTAGAATCAGGCTTTTTTTGAATTTTTATAACCGCCTCGATCTCCGTGTACTTTTTGTCCTTCTAGCCGCCGGTAGCGTAATTGTTTCTTTTTGTAATCATTACTTTACCGTTTCCCAAGGTAGAGTATTTAAACATCACAGACAATCCCATCGTCTTCTACTTTTTCAAATTTGCATCTTCGAACTTTCCATTGTCTTACTCTCTTGTGCGTTCATCCTTTTCATCGTTCGTTGTCAACAGATCCACTCTTTTTCTGTAAGATCTTCTTCCTTTTTCTTCATTTCCTTTATTCATCATGGTTTACCCTGTTGAATCTCTTGATAAATTTCGCTCTGATTTTTCTATTCCCTCCTGGGTTGTTCTGGAAGAGCTTTCTGAGCCTTCTGATTATTTTCGTTTGGCTGAGGGACATTGGTTCCCCAGTCTCTTTATTGTTGAGTGCGGATTTTCTTTTCCGTCCAATTCTCTATGTCTGGAATTTTGTCAATATTTTGACGTTGTTCCTGCAAGAATAGCCCCCAATACATGGAGGATAGTTAATGGGGTTCATAGGTTAAATCAAATTCATGGAACTCGCATAGGAATTCCAGAAATCATGTTTTGTTATAGATGGGCAGTGGGTGATAACACTTTTTATTTAAAAACTAGATTTTTAAATAGGGCTTTAGTGGTCAATCTCCCGGATGCCAATAGGGACTATTTTGAGCACGGAGTTGTTATAAAAAATTGGCAACATGATCCTTTATCAGGAGATGAAGTGTATCAGGGTCCCAGATGCCCTCCCTATGGCAATGGGATAGGTTATTTTTATTTCATTTTATTTATTTTGAAATTATGCTTCTTCTATGTTTGATAAAATGTGCCACTGATATTTTAATGTTTATTTATTTGCAGTTGATAGCAAAAGAAAGTGTCTAAAAGAAGCAGACGTGAATATAAGGCTCTTAAAACTTATCTGGAGCTTGCATCAGAGTGTTGCCGATGAGTACATTAGGTCAGCCTCGTATCTGCTGCAGTACAAGAGCTACACCACTTCTTTCACTGCTCTTCCAGTGATAAGTGAAGTAGAACCATTACCAGCTTCTACCAGTTCCTCGCCTGAGTCACACATTCCTTTAAGTGAAAGGATGAAGAAGAGAATACCTCCCACCCTTTTTAAGAAACCTACCTCTAGTGCTGGAGAGGCAAAAAGAAGTAAGATTGACGTCCTAGGGGAGGGGACAAAGAAAACTGATGCACCTTCCTCGGCAGCCCCTGTTGTGAAGGTTGTCGAGAAGCCCCAAGTGGCTCCGAGCAAGTCTGCTACTCCGGGAGAAGTGATTGTAATATCACCGACCAAGATTTCCTCCTTGGTTGAATCTATTCCTGCTCCCTCGAGGAAGCTTAAGAAGAGCTCCTCGGTCAATTTGGTTGACACCATCTCTCAGCCCCCGACTAGTGGAGTTCCCACTTTCGTTCCCCCGAGCTCTGCCATGAGCTCGTTGAAGACTTGGATCATTCCCGAGATCCAAGGTATCGAAGAAAACCTTTCTTGGGATATGGTTACCTCTTTGGCAGCTCGCCACATTTCTTCTATAAGTCCTTTTACTTTGAACTTTTCATCTGTCCCTTGTTATATCTGTCTCTGACTTGCTTTCATTTTCTTTTCACAGTTGGTGAGCTGCTTCAATACAATTTTGAAGAAGGATGAAGCTATTAAAGCTTCAAGCTCCTCGTCTGGTGTAGAGGAAGCTCTAGTGGGCCTGAGACAGTCTTTGGAAGATTCTAATCTGAAGTACGATGTTGATAAGGCAATCTGGGAGAAGAAACTTACCTCCACCGAGCAGGAAAAAGCTCAAGTTGTTGAAGTCTCCAAGGATTTGGAGAAGAGAATAAAGGACTTGGAAGGGAAAAATAAAGAGCTTGACAAGAAGCTCAAAAATGCTGGAAAGCTTGAGAATAAGCTCAAGGTTGCTGAGAAAGAGTTGGGTCAGCTTCGGGAGGTAAATCGGCAGAATGAGGAGGTTGAGAATAAATTGAAGACTGCTGAACACCTTCTGTCCGAGAAGCTTTCCTCGGAGAAATTAAAGAGAAAATTGGCTGTGAAGAAGTCTTTCAGCGCTGGCTGGGACAAGGGGTGGAACAAGGGCTTGGCTGCCATGATGTCGCAAGTAGAATATGGCAGCCTCAAGTAATTTAGGGATGGATGGGTCGCTGCTCTACAGGAGGTGAAAGCGGATGAAAATTCCGAACTCTTTCAGCGACACATCCCTGGTCCCCCTCCAACTCCTGAAGACGAAGAAGAGGACAAAGATGCCTCCGAAGAGTCTTCCATGGTGATGGGAGATCAAGTTTCTCTTCCCCCGACTATCCAGCCCGCTAACGAGGAACTTCAACTACCTGCAACTTCCTCCGAGCAATATTCAGCACTTCTTCAACCACTATCTGCTCCATCCGATCAACCTACTTCCTCGTTCCATCCTCTCGAGAAAGTTTTGGGAGACAAGGAAAAGGTGTAGAGTTGTTCGGATTTCTCTATTTTATTTTTCTTTAACAAATGTAATCTTGAACATGTAATTCTGAACCTTGTACTTCTGACCTTTATGATATAATAAAACTTGAACTTGTGTTTATTCATATTGTTGTCTCTTCTTCATGCTCTGTTTTGATTATTGATTACTGCTTTTTCTTCCTCTACTAGTTTTTGGCCAGGATGGAATTATTATCTGCTCACGATACAAAGCTGTTGCGGCAATGCAATGAATACTTTAAGGGTGGTCACACGGATCTGAGTGCATCACAAATCGTCGACATCCTCGTCCAAGATGCTTCAGAACAGGCAATTGAGGTCTACCAATACTTGAAGTGTCTGCTTGATCGTGCAGTAGCCAATAATGTGGCTTATTATGATATGATCGAGGATCTCCAAGGCACTCTTGAAGACCTTCAGCAACAATACAAAGAATCCACTGCCCTTTTGCACGAGGGGTATGAGAAGAAGTATCAGCAACTTAATGCTGACAAGGGATGCGAGAAGCGTTTTCCTGGCTATGATGTGAGGGAGAGAACTCTGAGGGCTGAGGTCAAGGAGTGCAGACAAATAGCTGAATTATTAGAGCAAGAGAATAACAACCTGCAAAGAGAGTTATCACAGTTGAAGTCTACAGCTTCCACTTCAAAAGCCTTGATCCCAGTGACTGATGAGAGATTCTCGTTCTTGGAGGTCGAGAACGCCAACTTGGGGGACGAATTGGAGACCTTGAAGAGAGCTGGCCCCTCTACATCTTCTCATGGACGAGCAAGATCTCCTCGGGGACGAGCAAGAGAAGCTCGAATTCCTATCGAGGAACAGAGGACTCAATCTGCTTTGGAGAACCAAGCTTTCCATTTAATGGCAAAGAACTAGGCGTTGGCTGAAATGTCAAAGAAGATCAGGGACCTGAAAGAGCAACTTTCTGCGCAGAAGTCAGTCTTGGAGAATAAGGAACTCTTCATCAAAAATCTCCACGAGCAGTTGGAAAGACTGACATATCAATTCCACAAACAGCCCAGGGAGTTCTGGATGGCTGGGTACAACGAGGCTCTCTACCACTTAGACGATCATATCCAAAATGCCAATAATGAGGGCTACAAGCAAGGCTGGTTGAATGCCTTAGGTGTGCTGTAACTCGAACAGGGTCATTACCTGTGGGACTACCATGATCATGGGCTGCTCGACCTACCCGTGCCACCATTCAAACTTGATATGAGTTGGATCCCTGCTCGGGCCATTCCTCGATGCTTAATTTCCAAGTATCTCGGCGACTACAATCTCCATCAAGTGTCGAGATATCTCATCCCGAGCACCTCCTAGATCGACCATCCATGATGAATATCAGGATGTTAAAAGATTTGAACTTCATAAACTCTCCTCTTGCTTTAAATGATCCGCCTACTGGCGAGGAACCTGTTTCAAAAGCAGAGGGGAAGAAACCAATAGAGTAGGAATTTTGATGTAATAGTTAGTATACATTTCATTCTCAATGTAATTTGTTTTTGGATTTAATGAAAGACTTTTATTTTTGTTCGCAATCTTAATTGCTATTGTCTTGTAAAATACTTTACATTTGTGCATGTATGTCGGTTAAAAAGATAACAATATTGTGTTGTTTTGTGTTGTTTGTCAATCAACTTATTGTCGACTAGCTTGAATTTGTGGTAGTTATTATAAAAAATTACTAAGTTATTCCTCGACCAACTTACTAAGTTGTTTCTCGACCAACTCACTAATAATTTTAAAAAGTCACAAGTATCAATAATTTTGCTTGATCATTTTCTCGTATTCATAAAATGTTTTCGACCAACCAAGGTCGGTAAATTTCCTTCTCGACCAACTACAATTAGTGGGTTTTTATCCCCGACCAGCCATAGTTAGTGGATTTTTCCTCTACGAGGAGCTTTTAGTTGGCATTTTCAAGAATATATTTACTTCCTAACCAACATAATTTGGCATTTTTAGGAATATTTTTATTTCCCGAGGAACACATAGTTTTACTTCCCGGAGGAATACAAGTAGCTTTACTTCCCGAAGGAATACAGATAGCTTTACTTCCCGGAGGAATACAGGTAGCTTTACTTCCCGGAGGAATACAAGTTTTACTTCCTGGAGGAATACATTTGTTTCTCGACCAACCTTAGCTGGCGTTTTCGAGAAAAATTTTGAGTAGCCCGAGTTTTGCCGAGTAGTGTGTAGCACTATTATTCCCCAAAAAACTTTCAATAAAAGGATAAAATACACATCACTGATAATACTTGCGCTGGTGCTCTGCGTTCCATGCATTCTTAAACTCCTCCCCTTCTAAAGTCGCTATTCGGTAAGTTCCTGGTCGAACAACTTCTGTAACTCGATATGGTCCATGCCAGTTTGCCTCCAGTTTGTTGTGCTTTTGAACTACTTTCTTCAGCACATAGTCTCCTTATTTCAGGTCGCACTTCTTCACCCTCTTATTGTAGAATAGAGTTGTTCGTTGTTGGTATGCAGCATTTCTGATGGCTGCTTCTTCTCTAACTTCCTCGAGCATGTCTAAATCCATTCTTCTCATTAAGTCGCTGATAGGGGAATTGAAATTCAGTACCCTTTGTGTTGGGAGGCCCAACTCGGCAGGTATAACAGCTTCACTTCCAAACTCTAGCATATATGGAGATTCTCCAGTTGCTACTCGGGGAGTAGTTCGGTAAGTCCACAGTACTGACTGTAACTCGTTGATCCAATTTTCTTTCGCATCGTCCAGTCTTTTCTTCAAACCATTTAGCAGTGTTATGTTTGTCACTTCAGTTTGTCCATTGCTTTGAGGATGGCCTGGTGCTGAGTGGATCTTCAATACATTTGATTGATGACAATAGGTAGCGAACTCCTCGTTATCAAATTGTGTTCCATGGTCTGTGATGAAAGCATGAGGAAGACCATATCGACAAATGATGTTCTTCCAAATAAATTGGTACACCTTCTCGTACGTCATATCAATGATAGGCTCAGCTTCCACCCACTTAGTAAAATAATCCACTGCGACGACAAGGTATTTGAACCTTCCTCTGGTCGTTGGCAGTGGTTTGACCAAATCTATTCCCCACATGGCAAACGGCCAAGGGGAAGTGATGGGTGTCAACAATGCTTGTGGAGTTCTTCAGATGGAGGAAAAGCGCTGGCACTTGTCACATTTCTTGGCATAGGCTATACAATCAACCCTCATCGTCGGCCAGTAATATCCCTGCGTCATCATCCTTTACAAAAGTGTCTAACCTGCTACATGGGCTCCACAGGACCATTTATGAATCTCTTCAATCAATTCTTTCACCTCGGAGGGATGTACACATCTTTGCAAACCTGCCATAATTCCTCGTCTATATAAAATACCATTAGTTAATACATACCGAGCAGCTTTAAACTTCAATTTCTTGGCTGCGAGCTTATCAATTGGTAATTCTTCCTCCTCAATATATGCCCTGATGGGATCCATCCAAGATGGTCCTAAATTAAGGGTGATAAAGTTCATCGTCAAATCTTCATCTATACTCCGACCAGCTAAAAATTCAATTGGGATTGTTCTTCGTAGCTCGATACGAGTAGCTGATGATAATCGAGCTAGGGCATCTGCTCTTGCATTCTCTATTCTTGGTATTCTGACCAGCTGAATAACAGTAAATTCTGATACTAACTTCATCACCTTTGCATGGTACTTGATCATTAATTCTCCTTTGGCTGCATATATTCCCAACATTTAACTTACAATTAATTGAGAATCACTGAAGACAATAATTTGTTGCGCCTCCATAATTTTTGCCAAATTAAGACCTGCAATCATGGCCTCATACTCAGCCTCATTATTGAAAGCTTTGAATTGGAAATGTAGGGCGTATTCCATGTCGACCTCATCCGGAGTGCTCAAAATTATCCCTGCCTCACTGCTTGTTGTGCAAGATGAGCCATCTACATATATCCTCCATATAGGTAACTCGTCTTTAAACTTCTGATCTGACAGAGTTCCTCGATGAAATATTTGTTGCTTCCTTTCATCCTCCCCTGATATTTCTTGCTCTTCGTCGATCATCTTTTCTTCCCCTTTTACCAACCGGAGTTGGTCTGAGCTCGAATTTGATGATCCTGTAACATCCACAGGTTGATCAGCAAGCAGCTTTTGCTCCTCAGGGGTATCAGGATAGGTGACTCTGCTATAAAATCCGCTATAGCTTGCCCTTTAAGCGATGATCTGGGTTCATAGACTATATCGTATTCTCCGAGCTCTATTGCCCAGTGCATCAATCTCCCTAATTTTTCTGGTTTATGAAGGGCTTGCCTTAACGGCATATCAGTATATACGACTATAGTATGAGCTTGGAAGTATGGCCTCATTCTCCTACTCGCCTCAATTAGTGCCAGTGCTAACTTTTCCATCCTTTGATATCTGATCTCTGCTCCTTGGAAGGCCTTACTTGTGTAATAGATTGGTTTTTGTACTCCATTCTCTACTCTTATCAATGCCGAGCTAACTGCATTCTCCGATACTGCTAGATACAAGTACAATTTCTCTCCCATCACCGGCCTAGACAACAGTGGAGGTGCTCCCAAGTATTTCTTCAAGTCTTGAAAAGCCTTCTCACATTCATTATTCCACTCAGAAGTCTTTCAGAGTGTCTTGAAGAATGGGAGACATCGATCAGTTGCTCGCAATACAAATCTGTTGAGTGCTGCTACTCGTCCTGTAAGACTTTGCACCTCTTTCTTCGTCGTTGGAGATCGCAGCCCTAATAGGTAACTCGTCTTCAAACTTCTGATCTGATAGAGTTCCTCGGTGAAATATTTGTTGCTTCCTTTCATCCTCCCCTGATATTTCTTGCTCTTCGTCGATCATCTTTTCTTGCCCTTTTACCAACCGGAGTTAGTCTGAGCTCGAATTTGATGATCCTGTAACATCCACAGGTTGATCAGCATGCAGCTTTTGCTCCTCGGGGGTATTAGGATAGGTGAACTCTGCTATAAAATTCGCTACAGCTTGCCCTTTAAGCGATGATCTGTGTTCATAGACTATATCGTATTCTCCGAGCTCTATTGCCCAGTACATCAATCTCCCTGATTTTTCTGGTTTATGAAGGGCTTGCCTCAACGACATATCAGTATATACGACTATAGTATGAGCTTGGAAGTATGGCCTCATTCTCCTACTCGCCTCAATCAGTGCCAGTGCTAACTTTTCCAGCCTTGGATATCTGATCTATGCTCCTCGGAAGGCCTTACTTGTGTAATAGATTGGTTTTTGTACTCCATTCTCCACTCTTATCAATGCTGAGCTAACTGCATTCTCCGATACTGCTAGATACAAGTACAATTTTTCTCCCATCACCGGCCTGGAAAACAGTGGAGGTGCTCCCAAGTATTTCTTCAAGTCTTGAAAAGCCTTCTCACATTCATCATTCCACTCAAAAGTCTTTCGGAGTGTCTTGAAGAATGGGAGACATCGATCAGTTGCTCGCGATACAAATCTGTTGAGTGTTGCTACTCGTCCTGTAAGACTTTGCACCTCTTTCTTCGTCGTTGGAGATCGCATCCCTAATAGGCAACTCATCTTCAAACTTCTTATCTGACAGAGTTCCTCGGTGAAATATTTGTTGCTTCCTTTCATCCTCCCATGATATTTCTTGCTCTTCGTCGATCATCTTTTCTTGCCCTTTTACCAACCGGAGTTGGTCTGAGCTCGAATTTGATGATCCTGTAACATCCACAGGTTGATCAGCATGCAGCTTTTGCTCCTCGGGGGTATCAGGATAGGTGAACTCTACTATAAAATCCGCTACAGCTTGCCCTTTAAGCGATGATCTGGGTTCATAGACTATATCGTATTCTCCGAGCTCTATTGCCCAGTACATCAATCTCCCAGATTTTTCTGGTTTATGAAGGGCTTGCCTCAACGGCATATCAGTATATACGACTATAGTATGAGCTTGGAAGTATGGCCTCATTCTCCTACTCGCCTCAATCAGTGCCAGTGCTAACTTTTCCAGCCTTGGATATCTGATCTCTTCTCCTCGGAAGGCCTTACTTGTGTAATAGATTGGTTTTTGTACTCCATTCTCTACTCTTATCAACGCCGAGCTAACTGCATTCTCCGATACTGCTAGATACAAGTACAATTTTTCTCCCATCACCGGCCTGGACAACAGTGGAGGTGCTCCCAAGTGTTTCTTCAAGTATTGAAAAGCCTTCTCACATTCATCATTCCACTCAAAAGTCTTTCGAAGTGTCTTGAAGAATGGTAAACATCGATCAGTTACTCACAATACAAATCTGTTGAGTGCTGCTACTCGTTCGGTAAGACTTTGCACCTCTTTCTTCGTCGTTGGAGATCGCAGCCCTAATAGAGCTTTGATCTTTTTAGGATTTGCCTCAATGCCTCGTTGGTTGACAATGTATCCGAGAAACATGCCTTCTCGTACTCCAAATAGGCACTTCGTCGGGTTCAGCTTCATTTGATATTTATCTAGTTGATCAAAAGTCTGACTTAAGTCAACTAGATGATCGGCAGCTTTCTTGCTCTTTGTCAGCATATCGTCAACATAGACTTCCATATTGCAACTGATTTGTTCAGCGAAGACCTTGTTCATCAGCCGCTGATATATCGCACCTGCATTTTTCAAACCAAAAGGCATAACATTATAACAATAAGTTCCCCTAGGGGTAATGAAAGAAGTACTCTCCCTGTCTTCAGGTTTCATTTTAATCTGATTGTATCCAGAATAAGCATCCATGAAGCTCAGCAGCTCATGTCCCGAGGTAGCATCCACTAGTTGATCAATTCGGGGAAACGGAAAATGATCCTTTGGACATGCTTTATTGAGGTCGGTGAAGTCTACACACATCCTCCATTTGTTATTATTATTTTTCACCATCACCACATTTGCTAACCAGTCTGGATATTTAACATCTTCAATGAAGCAAGCTTTCTGAAGCTTCTCGACTTCCTCTTGTATAGCTTGATTCTTCTCAGGACTGAATACTCTTCTTCTCTGCTTCACATTCTTAATCTCCTTATTCACATTGAGTTCGTGACATAAGAAATTTGGGTCTATCCCGGGCATATCCTCATGACTCCACGCAAAAGTTTGCTTTCTGCTTCTAAGGAAAGTTATCAATTCCTGTTTTAGTGAGGCTTCCAACGATGAACCTACTTGAGTAGTTCGTTCAAGGTGTTCGTCGTCCAGGATGATATTTTTAGTAGCTTCCACCACTTGACCCTTCACGAGTTGAGACTCATCTCTAGGATCCAATGTTTCAATTTCTGCCCCTTCATCCACTTGATAAGTAGTAGTCTTTTTCCTTGATTCCTCCAGTTCCTCTTGCTCGGCGGATGAATAATAGCATTCCCGAGCTACTTTCTGGTCACCCTTCACAACTCCTACTCCAAAATTTGTTGGAAACTTTAGGCACTGATGCACTGTAGATGGTACAGCCTCAAATTTCTTCAATCCTACTCTTCCCATGATGATATTGTATGATGATTGAACATTCTTATCCATCATGAAGAAGCGTATTCTTTCTGTTCGACAAGCAGGCCACGTACCAATGAATATATCCAACTTGATCGTCCCAAGTGGAAAAACTTTCTCGCCAGCAAAACCGAGGAGGGGTCTATGATAAGGCTCCAGTTGAGATAGCTTTAGATTTAAACTGTCGAAGCACGAGTAGAACATGATTTCTGTCGAGCTACCATTGTCTACCAGTACTCTTGAAATCATTACCTCCTTCATTCTCATCTTGATCACCAATGGGTCATCATGAGGATATAGAACACCTGCAAGGTCATTCTTTGAGAAACCAATAACCAACCTCTCTTTGTTCACCTTTCTCGGGCGATCCTCCTCAGCTAGATTTATTCGTTGAATGTACGAGCAAGCTTGAGCCTCACAGAGGTAAGCTTTTCTCTCGGCAGTAAGGTCTCCTCCTCCTGCATCTCCACCTGTTATAACATTACAGTCAAATGACCCAAAGCGTATTGAAAATACCTCTCGTTCTGGCTACCTTGGTCTCTTGGGAAGATCGGTGTCTTCTTCAGGATCAACTTTATGGTTTCTTTTCTTGTTCTCCTCTGCTCGACGAGGAGATCTAGACCTCTCTCTTGTTTGGTCATTGTTCCTTCTTTCGCTTCCACGATCAACGTACTTTGCCAGCTTTCCTCGTCTGATGAGTGTTTCAATCTCATTTTGAAGAGCTATGAAATTTTTGGTCATATGGCCATGATCTTTATGAAACTCGCAATACTTTGCCTTATTCCTCTTGTCAGGGTCTGCCTTTATTTTCTCTGGCCAGTTTAATTCCTCGTTGTTCTTGATCTCTTCTAGAACATGGTTGATATCCTTCTTCAAAGGAGTATAATTATCAAATTTCTTCATTGCGTCCCATACCTATCTAGTTCTTGAATGTTTGTCATTACCATTATTCTTATGCTCTTTCTTCTTAGCTTTATCACCTTCCACCTTGGTTTCTTTAGCATCCATGTTCTTCTTCGCAGCCATAGCTTCCTCGGCATTCATAATCTTGGCCGCTTTTCCCATCAGATCCAACATGGTTCTAGGTGGATCTTTGGCCAAAGTATAGTACAACTTGTTGGGCAGTAGTCCACTCATCAAGGGGGTAATCTCTGTCTTCTCCTCATAATCAATTACTTCGAGTTTCTCATTATTAAAACGAGTTATATAATCTCTGGTACTCTCACTAGCCTTTTTTCTAACACTTAACAAATGCGCTACTCGTTTAACTGGCTTTGCTCCAAAATAGAAATTCCTAATGAAAGACTCTGTCAATTGAAGAAAAGTTGAAATCTTACCCGGAGGAAGATTATTATACCATATTTGAGCAGACCCGGTAAGAGTTCCCGAGAATGCCCTGCATCTCATCTCATCTGGAATAGCATAGATATCGGCTGCAGCTTGGTATTGTTCTATATGAAGGACGGGGTCAGTCTTTCCATCATATTTGGGGGTCACAACAGGTGCTTTGAATTTTGATGGTGTTGGAAAATCTACAATGGCCTGAACAAAAGGTGTTCCTCGAATAAAGGTTCGTTGTAGAGGGTTCTTAAATTTAACCATTTCCCCCAATCTATCCTCCAGCCTTTGAATAGAGCCTTTCCATGCATCATTTCCTTCCTCAGGCCTGTTGGTTCGAGCAACTGATCGCGTTGAAGTGGCTTCCTGGGATCTATCTTGACGAGAAGCTGGTCGCGACTGGGCAGATCCTTCCCTTAAATCTGATGGTCGTCGAAAACTCCTCGATGGGGCTCTAGGAGGACTTTTGCTCCTCCTAGGACCTAATCGATCGAAAGGAGATACTCTGCTTAATATTTCTAGCGCACTAGTCCTTTCTGGGGAGAGAGTGATACGTTGTTCAGTATCTGTGGCTCGCACTGATGAAGTTCGTCCAGGTTGATAAGAAAAATCTTCAGACTCCTCATTGTGATATGAATTGGTACGTCTAGTACGTGAAGAAGGTGCACGGGTATTTCTTTGAATACTTTGTGGTCCTGAATGAGTTGGTGCACCGCCATGGAGGGTTTGTATGAGTTGTCGCATAGTTTCTTGCATGACGGTCTGGCCCTGAGCCAGATTTGTCATTATTCCAGCCAGATCTGGAATATTTGGCGGAGCAGATGGATTTGGAGGGCTTCCAGCGTTTCGATTGCTAGATTCTGGAATATCAGCCATTTGTGATGGATTGTTTTTTATGGAAAACGATATTACCAGTCGTTTCCCACAGATGGCTCCAATCTGTTGATGTAAAAAATTAGATTGTATCTAATTATTTAATCACAGATAAATAAATGAGACAAAGAATTTTTAAATTGGTTCAGCCTTATAAGAATGGCCTACGTCCACTGCTATGTTATTACTGATTGTTTGAGAATTCTCGATTACAAGTTATACTAAGAAATTCCGGTCCCTTTACAATGAGGATTGTACAATGTATTTATAACCCTGAGGTTGTAATGTGAAAGGGTAATACATTAAATGATGTACATATGAAAGGTTAATACATTCAATGCCCCTTAAGCGTATGCGTCTGAATGATAAGCATTTAATGAACAGTCAAACTGTTGGTTATCCTGCTATTAATGCTTTGTTCGAGGTGCAGCTCGGACCGCCTAAGCTTCTCGGTACTCAAGAGTTCCTTGGAGAGTTCTTGTTCCTTGGAGAGAATGAGTTCCTCGGGGAATCAGTGTTCCTTATTGTAGTATGGTTCCTCGGAGCATGTGAGTTCCTCGGAAGTGTTTATTGTTGCTACGTAGATTGCCACGTGTCTTCACTTTATTGAGCCATGTCAGCAGATTAAATTTGGTATCAACAGCTGGCGTATTCCATATATGCAAGTAGTCAGGCAGAAACTCTCAAGAAATCCAGTTTGGCCCAAGCCCACCTTTGGTACTTAAATATAAAAGTGTTTGAATGGGTGTTAATCTTAATGATTGATAATTAGGATTTGATAGGAGTGAAAGAAAACACAATTCAAGTTTTTTTGTGAGTCCTAAAGAAAGACCATCATATCTCATTAATAAGGAAGGGTTTTCATCTTAAAAGGTGTCCACCTACCTACATGACTTTAGGGAGGATCATACATTAGAAAATCCCAGTGTATAGAAATTTTAATCGGGGTTTTTTGGATACCTTAGTGGGCAGAAAGGATTTCATCATTTTTGAATTTTTTTCGTCATACGAATCATAACAAGATTCGCAATGGTATGGATTCTTGAAACCCTCAGTTAAATCTTTAAACCTAGTTCTTGTTTTTCTTTTCAATGGAAGATTAATCAAAGATCTTTAGGGCTGAAATTTTTTGCGTGTTTAAATGTCAATCCCAAGTGGTTTTTCCAAACAATTGGTATCAGATCACTAGTTGAGATTAAATGTGTATCAAAAATGTCCACGTTGTCCAATAAGAATCCCTAGTTTCTGCATGTTATATGATGGTGTACCTTTGTGTATGCTTCCGACTAACCTGGTTTTACAGAGACTATATGTTTGTGTCCCTTACATCATGGTCACATATGATTTTTTGGTGATTGGATCCTACGGTGGTTTATCCATAGTTATTTTTCTCTCCTAGATTCGATATGGTTGTAATAATTAGGTTTTTGTAACTATTTTGATGTTGATGTATTCAAAGGAGTTGGAATAGGGATGTAATTTTTTTTACAGTTAGTATCATGTTTTTACATGGGTTTGGGTGTTGGCAAAAGTATCATGGAGTTTGGTGAAGTTTTGACCCGTTTATAGAAGTTTTTGCATGGCAAAAGGAGAGGAAGGAGGAGGTTGTCCCCGACAGGGCCAATAGATCAACCTTAGGAGGTCGATCGGTCGACCCCCTGGGTAGATTCAGTAACTGAGGGATATTGATGATTTTTTATTCTTCTTGCTCCACGTCTACTTCAAGTTGGACTTTATATAAAAAAATGAAGTCTTCTACAATAAGGACTCTTGGGCTTAAAGAGTTCTACTTCAAGAAGGAGTCTAAGCCATGATGGATAGGGGACATTTTATCCTTATTGCTTTATTTACTTTGCGGCATTTATTTATTTATGTTTCCATGAATGTATCTTTATTATTATGTGGCATAATTTCGTGTACTAATTGGATTAATTAGTAACACCCGTTTTATGGACAATATGGATTTAATTTTGAGACCGGCCTAAATCACCTTTTTTTTTAAAATCCATTTTATTTATTATTTTCTAAATTTAATTAAATTGGTGTAATTAATATTATAATTTGAATTATTTTTTTATCTCTAGGTTTTATTTTCATTAAAAACTGGTTTTATTTTTGAAATATCAAAATAGTGAGATTGGATAATTTAATTTGTACAAGTAAATCAAAAACTACTAAGGATTTTAATTCGGACTTTTAGAATTGAATGAATAGCTTTTAAAAACCCTCAAAGTTTTAAAATACTAAGTGGGAGAGGAGTTTCAACATAACCCCCACAGTCTCCATCGGTGTTTGATGAATCAGATGTAATTAATTCCTCGTGTCAGCTAGTCTAGCCCCCCAACGGATGGAATTAATCAGGGAATTAGGGATTCATTAAAACTCTTAAGTGATAAATCTGAGAATTAGAGTGTGAGCGAGTTAGATCTTCCCAACGGAAAAGTCCATTATGGGTAGGTTCTATTTCAAGGAATGAACCGGTGGTATACACGTAGACACAATTTTTAATATCATCACGAACAGAGTCACTGTCAATAGGAGTGGGGCCAAAAGTCATATGCTATTCATTATGTTGGACAAAATCTTCCTAAACTGTCTGGATAGCATAATGAAAGATGAAAATCTATTTGGTTCAAGGTGGGGTGATTTAAGCTCCCAACAAGAAATGTCACCTCATAAGGGAACTAGAATGTCGGATGAGATTAATTTTAAAAATTGACAGTTGAGGAATGCCACTTTAAAATTTAATCAAAATATTTCTATTGTGTTAATTGAAAATTATTTTTTTCAAATTCATGATTCTAAGATTTCAAAAATGAACTCCACATTTTCTCACTGTTTTCATCTTAAAGTTTAACTAGAATATGTTTCAAACTTTGAAAATATAATTGGACATTGTTATAACTTTTGGGGATAGTAAACTTATTTAACCCCCAAATCCCAAAAATATTTTAAAATGCTGACGTGATTAACTCCTCGCGTAAGCTCGTCTAGACCCCCAACGGATGGTTTTAATCACGAAATCACGATATTTTAAAAAATATGGTAATTGTTATAAATCAAACATTATATGTGTCTGATCCCCTCCCCTCCCCCCCCCCCCCCCCCCCCCACGGGGAAGTTCTATATGTACATCTTTGATTTGAAAGAATTGACTGATGAGAATTAGTATACACAAATGATTGGTTAATGACACGTGACAATAATGTTCCTAGAATGATGATATCATTAGTTGAACAAAGGATTCTTTGGATTAGACATGGTAGAGAAACCCTGTAACATTTCGTAATCCGGGAGTGAGAATCATCGGTGGCTAAAGTTTGGTGTTATTTCAAAAGAGATTTACTTCTCTCCTGAAAGAAATGTAGGAGGATAAGGATAAGTCTCAGGTACAACGATTTGGGTTAAGGAAGGTTCATATTCCTCAGTAGTTGTGAAATAGCCGAAAGGCACCTATAATTAGTTAGAACTTTTATAGCATCGGTGTCCGGGTTTTTTTGCTTTGTACGGTAAATGATGTGCTAATGGTTTATCTCTTAAATGTAATGGCATGATTTCTGGTCCAATCTACGATAACCTGGTATGTGGACTCGGGAACTAAAAATCAAGATTACAACACGTTGCAAAGGTTCTGGGTAACCGAATAATTACTTTAAAGAGAGATGCTCCAAAGTTAGGGAGAATTAGAATACCAAAACGGTATTAGCGTTGGGATATTCTTCTGAATTTTGGTATAGACATAAAGTTAATGTAGGGTACATTATTTAATGTACCTCGGTTATAGAAAAGTTGGTTTTGATTTTCTTAATTGGTTTTGAATGGATATTCGATTGATTTTATAAAATTATTATTATCCAAATTGCAAATATTTTATCTGTTCTGGTACTTTGGGAAAATAATTTATACATTATAAAGTCTGTCTAGCCAATACTACTAAATACTTAATTGAATAATTTTATGAACAAATATATTTAAAGATGAAGTCTCCTAGTAAAATCAAACCAATTTTGGCACTTATGATTAGGTTATTTTATTCTAAGAAGAATTAGAAGAGTGGTTTAAAATGGAAAATTAAAATCATTGGAAGTGGAGGCACTTCTAGTCTTGAATCCCGTGTAATACCATGTACTTCTACGTATTTAGAATTTAATTAATTGAGTAATTAAATAGGAAAATTTGTTTTAATTTAAATTACATGAGTGGAGTAATTTAATATCACTTAATATTTAAATTATGCAAGTGAAGTAATTTAATGTGATTTAATATTAATTATGATTATTGAGTGATTAAATCATAACTGTGGTTATTAAATATTAATCAAGAGACATACACTGATTAATATTATGATTCAAATTTACTAAGTGAGGATAGTAAATATTGATCGTTAATTGGTACGGCATAGTGAGTGATATGAACGTACTTGATTATATCTCAACCGAGTATCGCGTATAGACTAAATTGAGGATGAGATAGAAAATATATTTTTAAGTGACTAAAATGATAATTTAGAGGTCACATATGATTTTTAAAGGGTCGAATTAGTCAAAATAGTATACCCGAGGGTACTAGTCGGGTACCGGGACATTTTTTGCCTAATCGGGACCATACGGGGGCGTCTTAGTCTTTTGGCATATAGGGTGAGGAGACCTATGAAATTACAAACTCTAAATCAGATTATAAGAGTTGGAGGCTAGGGTTAGAGGAGATACAAACTCACAAAATCCATTGGAGATAGAGAGAGAGTTGTTTTGAAGCCAAAGAGAGAGATTTATAGAAGATTGGAGTGTGTTCTCCCACCACAAGCATCTTGGGAAGAAAGAAAGGAGAAGAATAACATCAACCCTCCAACAATCATGAAATCATACCCTACTATAATCAAGGAAAGTGGTTATTTTCAAATCAAACTGAGTTATAATACCCATGTGTAGGATTTGTGAATAATATGATTTGATAAATATTCTTGGAGAAAAAGAATTAAATAAGATGCATGTTGGCGAAGGATTTTCTTGTAGAATGATTTAGACATGTAGAGAATTTGAAATTATATAAGACTTGATGATTGAAACTAATTAAATCTGGTTTTATGATTTAAAATATGGGAAGAACATATTTTTCGAGTTCTTGAATAATTAGAAGATTTGAATTATTCTGGACTAAATTGGTGAAGGTTTGGGATGTTTAAATCGTTGGAAATCATCCTAGAGTATGTAAGAATGGTTAGGAATCACTGGTTGCAAGTTTGGTGTGTTATCATGTGATTTGAATAATTGGAAATGGTGAGAAAACGCATGAAGAAGATAAACTGCACCTGCACCTGCTCGATGGAGTCAATGGATCGACCCACTCTGATTTTGGGTTCTTTTGTTGGTTGAGTTCAATTCGATTGCCAATGCTTGAGGAGGACCTTAGTGATGATATTATACCTATGTAGGGACTTAGTGAGTACCATTAAGTGTACAGTGGGGGTCCGTTATAATCATTGAGTGCAAGATTTAGAGAGATGGACCGACGAGGATAAACCGATCGAGAATTGTATCGGGAATTTAGGGTCTGAGTTACGGAGAGAGTAAATGTCAATCCAAGGAGTATACTAGTAGGTTAGAGATATCTTAACTACTGAAATAAATGGAGGGGTAACTAGGCCCCTTAGAGTTGTGTGAAAACTAAAATAAATGCGATCGTGAGATAAATTGTAATCTAATAAGTACGGTGAATATTGGAGAGAAATATTACATACTAGCATAATCATTAGGTTGCGTGTATACCTAATGAATTATATAAATACTTAGGTGGAGAGAATACCTAAAGTATAATTGCCTATGTTAGGGTCGAGGTAGGATTCCGAACTAATAAAAGGAAATAGTAAATTGGGGTCGTGATGAAAGAGTTCCGAACCAAAAATATATAAAAATTTCATTGGTGGCTTCGAGGTGATTTTCCGAACCGATACATGAAATAAATTTTAAGTCGAGGTGACATTCCGAACCAATCCTCTTACTTGGTGTCGACGGACTATTCCGAAACCAAGGGTCCTCAATGTGTGTTATAAGGACAAAATAGTGAAGAAAGATTTTATAAGTATATATTGTGTGTGAAATGTATACTGTATAAATGATTTATGTATATGAGATAGTAGAAAATTTAGATGACGTGCATTCATCTAAAAGTAAATTAAGTGGAGATACTTAATTAGAAAGATTAAATGATAGATAGTGATTATCTTAAGAATAAAATTAAGTAGTGAGACTTAATTGTTAAAGTAAAAGGTAACAAGATGTGAAAAGTTATCTAAGAATATATTAAATGAGATTTGTTACTGTAGCATACTGTATGGGCGGTATGGGGACTTAGTCGTGTAGATAAGTTCAGTTGAATACTATAGTCTAGTTAGCTTGAGTAGTACAACTAGGTGGGCTGAGTACAGGACATTAGGCGTGCACGATAGATGAGGGGTGAGGTAACTCAAGAGAGTGTATGCAATCTTAACATGTGTAATCAATAACTCATCTTACTGTGATAAACACTTGCTAAATATTTTCAAAACATTTTGAGTACTAACTCTTGCTATCAAATATTTTCAAAACCTTTTAGGTGTCCATCCACAGGGACGCCAGGTGTGACTTAATTCCAGGGATTCGCAGCTCCATCATATGTGGATGTTGTAGGATTTGGATAGATGCATTTATTTTTCTATTCCTAGTATAGGGATTCATATCAGTCTATCTCGAGAATGTCGCTCACAGTTTTATTTAGTTTCTTTTCAGATTGTATGGGATCTATTACTCTCTGATAGTTTGGGTGGTTTTGTATTTTAGCCGGTGGTTTATTCGGCAAGACTTTATTATTCTATGTGATGATTATTTCTATCGGAATTAGATGTTTTATTTTATTTCCGCACTTATTTTGTCTTGGATTAAAAAGATAAAATTAGACACCAGCTTTTTGAATACTAGGTGGTTAGAAATGTTTTAAAAGGTTTTCGACGGTGATGCTAAGAAAAAACCAGATGAGATTCCAGTTTAATTTGGTATAGGACTGATCACTCGGTACTTTATTAGGTAGGCTGTCATAAATGGTATCAGAGCATCAGGTTCTAGTGTCAACAGGATCTGAGTGGCTTACTACGATTGTAGTGTTTCGTCCTTTTGATGTAGATCCCTATTTTAGGACTGGTTCTTTTGTCTTTACGTACTTTAAATATCGTGCTTCTACTATTAAATTTTGTATAAACTGAGTACTTATACAATTCGATCTATTTTTAGATACCACCGAGGAGACAGCGAGCGGAGAGAATCGAGGCCAGGGTTGAGGTGAGGGGGGATCAAAAGGAGACACATATACCGCCACCGCCACCGCCACCCGATATGATTTTTACTACTCATGTGGCATTGATAGTGGCTCAGGCAGTTGAGAGAGTTATGAGGGCCATGGAAGCCCATTTTCCTCAGCCCTGGGCACAACCTCCAGTGTCACTAGCAGTTCAGTCCCCAAAAGGGCCACCTTCTTGCCAGAGAGTCAGGTAAACCTTTCAGAAGGGCCATCCGCCCAAGTTTCAGGGCAGTACTAATGAGGTGGAGGCTTGCGACTGAAAGAAGAACATCCAGCGCTATGTGTGCATGCTTGATTGTACCGAGGCTCAGAAGAAGATGCTTGCTACTTTTCATCTGACGAAAGCAGCTTTACAGTGGTGGGAGTCAGTTACCACCGCAGAGGAGAGGGACTTGATGAAGATTATAGAGTTTTGGGTGCGGTTTGACCGCAAGTACTTCCCGCCTGTAGTAGAGTAAGATAAGAGGAAGAAATTTAGTGAGGTGGTTTCGGGTGATCGGTCAGTAGCTGACTATGAGGAGGAGTTCACCCGTCTGGCTAACTTTGTGCCCGATGAGGTGAGCAATGAGGAGCGAAAGAAGTCAACATTCATGAATGGCTTGGCCTGGAGGATCATGCAACATTTGATCGGTAACCCAGCATTGATGACAAAAATATATGTCATCAACACCGCACTAGTTCACTTTCAAGATCATCGCTTCCATGCGAAGGGAAGAAAGAGATGTGAGCCTAGCTAGTTGGGCAAGGTATAGTGATAACAGCACACCGCAGTAGCAGATAGTGGGTCAGCTAGGGCAGGATTCCCCATAGGGGAACTCTGCTAAGAGATTTTGGTATGGGAGACATCAATCTAACAGATATGGACAGCAAAGTCCCCAGCAGCAGGTTCCTCAGGTCCGTTAGGGATAAGGGAACCAAGGGGGAGGTCAGCAGGGCCAATGTCAGAGCTAGCAGGGCCAAGGGCAGAGACAGTTCCAGGGGAAGTGTTTCACATGTGGCCAACAAGGTCACAAGAGTAGGACTTATCCATAGGGAGGTAGGGCACGGCAGCAGGGTGCCCAACTGGGGTAGCAGGCTCCATTAGCCCCAGCACCAACACAGGCCCCACACAAATATCCAGGACAAATTCACTACACGCGTGTGTACAATGTTCGGGACATTCCTATATAGCCAGCACCTCAGGCGCCGTCGGCAGTCATGGGTACGCTTCCTATCCATGGACATGAGGGTAGTATTATGTTTGACACAGATGCGACACATTCTTTTATTGCCACTAGATATGCTCGAGCAGCCGGTCTTTTAGAGACAGCCTACACTCATCTTATGTGTGTGGATTCACCGATGGGTAGTGGGTACCTTATACACTCGATATATAGGGGTGTGGATATTATGATCGCAAGATTGAGTCTAGCGGCAGAGCTTCTAGTGTTAGATATGGAGGATTATGACGTCATCCTAGGCATGGATTGGTTGGCGGGTTAGAGGGTGATGGTAGATTTCTATGAGAGGAATATCGTGTTTTCCATTCCAGGACAGGAGATGTTCTAAGTGGTGATGCATCTTCCTAAGGGAGGATCGCGCACTCATTTATATAACATTGAGGAGGAGACCTCACAGGAGGTCGTTGTTTCTCTGGACTCAATCCCAGACGTGAGGGATTTCGAGGATGTCTTCGAGGAGATACCATGGTTACCACTCAGCAGAGAGATTGAGTTTATTATCAACTTAGCACAGGGGAAGAGACCGATTGCTAGAGCACCGTATCGTATGGCTCCTTCATAAATGTGAAAGCTAAGAGAGTAGATTCAGCAGCTCTTGGGATAGGGCTTCATTCGACAGAGTACATCGTCGTGGGGTGTGCCAGTATTATTTATGAACAAAAGGGATGGTTCGCTTCGTTTGTGTGTAGACTACAGGGAGCTGAATAAGGTGACGATATGAAATAAGTATCCATTACCCAGGATTGATGACTTGTTTGATCAGTTGAGAGAGGACGCGTACTTCTCAAAGATCGATTTGAGGTGAAGTTACCATCAATTGTGCATTCGAGAGGAGGATGTACCTAAGATCGTTTTCTTGTCATGGTACGGGTCATACAAGTTCAGGGTGATGCCGTTTGGACTCACTAATGCGCCTGCAGTGTTCATGGATCTCATGAATAGGGTATTCAGGGAGTTTTTGGACCAGTTTGTGATCGTATTCATAGCAGATATTCTGGTTTACTCTCGCGGGGAGGAGGAGCACACCAAGAACTTACGTATGGTTCTTCAGACATTATGGGACCATCAGTTGTATGCCAAATTCGGTACGTGTAGATTTTGGCTTCGGGAGGTTCACTTTCTTGGCCACATTGTGTCCGATAGAGGCATTGTTGATGATCTGAGTAAGGTATCGGTGGTGAGGGAGTGGGGGAAGCCCACGACACCGATTGAGGTTCATAGATTTTGGGGGTTTAATGGTTATTATTGTCGCTTCATCAAGGGGTTCTCAAAGATTGTTAGTCCTTTGATGAACTTGACTCGGAAGGGAGTACCATTCGTGTGGAGCGAGTACTGTCAGTTAGCATTTGATGAGATAAAGGACAGGTTGACATCAGTGCTCGTACTGGCATTGTCTAAAAGTGGATTGGAGTAATGGATCTATACTGATGCATCCTTGTAGGGACTTGGGGGGGTGTTACAATAGGAGGAGAGGGCTATAGATTATGAGTCTGGAAAGCTAAAGCCAAATGAAAAGAATTACCCCACCCGCGACCTCGAGTTGGCAGCGGTCATTTTTACTTTAAGAATATGGAGACATTATCTTTTGGGGGAGCAGTTTACTCTGTTCACGGATCACAAGTCACTTCAGTATCTCTTCACACAAAAGGATATGAAAATGAGGCAGAGGCTGTGGCCCAAATTCATGAAGGACTACCAATTTGATATATAGTATCATCCTGGTAAGGCTAACGTGGTGGCGGACGCGTTGACCTAAAAACCTACTGGAGAGTTCGCAGAGGTTTGGAAAGTGAAGTGGAGTGAACTTCGATATTAGGATGAGGTACCCAGAGAATACATGGAAGTTTTAGCTATCACTCTTGAGAGTGTTATGCCGGTGGTAAGGGCACAAGCAGAGGACCCGTTTTGTCAGGACAGAGTACGACAATTACTAGCCTAGGGGGCTGAGTCCTACTCCATCAGCTTAGAGAGTGGACTACGGTTTAATGGGAGACTGGTAGTACCCGATGATGAAGATTTGAGGCATGCAATCATGATAGAGTTGCACGAGTCAAGGTTTGCGATACATACCAGAGGGGAGAAGATGTACCAGGATATGCGATGACAATATTGGTGGTCGGGTATGAAGCGAGACACAGTAGAGTTTGTCTCAAAGTGTGTTACATGTCATCTTGTGAAAGTTGACCACCAAAGACCTTAGGGGATGCTACAGCCACTGGATATTACCGTGTGGAAGTGGGAGAGTATTTTGATGGACTTTATCACTGGGCTACCGACATCACAGAGGGGTTGTGATTCCATATAGGTGATAGTGGATCGACTGAGCAAGGTAGCTCATTTCTTTCCGATTCGTACTGATTTTGATACGATGCAGTACGCATAGATATTCATTTCAAATATCATTAAGCTGCACGGAGTTCCTATTAATATTGTGTAAGACAGAGATAAAATATTTGTATCACATTTCTGGGAGAGCTTTCAAGAGGCCATTGGCACGGACTTGTGGTTGAGTAAGGCATATCACCTGCAAACAGACGGGCAGTCTAAGAGGGTAAATCAGATGCTTGAGGATATGTTGAGGATGTGTATCCTAGACTTTGGGGGACGATGGGAATGATATCTTCCATTGGTAGTGTTTGCGTATAATAACTCTTACGAACTCACTATCGATATGGCTCCATTCGAGGCACTTTATAAGAAGCCTTATTGTTCACCCGCCTATTGGTTAGAGGTGGGGAATAACAAGCTATTGGGGCCGGAGATGATACAGGAGATTTCTGCTAAGATAGATTTAATTCAAGGACATATTCGAATAGCTCAGGATAGGCTAAAAAGTTATGCTGACGTCAATAGGAGACAAGTGGGGCTAGAGGTGGGCGACCAGGTGTTGATTCGGGTATCTCCTATGAATGGGATTATGAGGTTTGGCAAGAAAGGAAAGTTAGCGCCAATATATGTGGGACCATTTTCTATTATTGAGAGGGTGGGACCGGTAGCATACAGATTGGGACTCCCATAGCATCTTCAGTGGATACACGACGTGTTCAATGTGGCATCGCTGAAGAAATATAGGAGGATCGAGAGAGCTTTCTAGCATGTTCCACTCGAGGAGATTTATTTACAGCCAGATGTCTCGTATGAGGAGAGACCCGTGGTTATTCTGGATCATAGTGAGCGTAAACTATGATCCAAGGTGGTGCCATTAGTGCAAGTGCAGTGGGGACATCACAATGTTGAGGAATCAATATGGGAGCGGGAGGAGGATATACGGAAGAAGTATCCAGATTTATTCACCGCAGGTATGTCCGAATTTTGAGGACGAAATTCCTTTGTGAGGGGGGAGTATGTAATACCCCGTACTTCTGCGTATTAAGAATTTAATTAATTAAGTAATTAAATAGGAAAATACGTTTTAATTTAAATTACGTGAGTGGAGTATTTTAATATGATTTAATATTTAAATTACGCAAGTAAAGTAGTTTAATGTGATTTAATAATAATTATGATTATTGAGTGATTAAATCATAATTATGGTTATTAAATATTAATCAAGAGATAGACACTGATTAATATTATGATTCAAATTTACTAAGTGATAATAGTAAATATTGATAGTTAATTGGTATGGCATAGCGAGTGATATAAACGTACTTGATTATATCTCAATCGGGTGTCGCGTATAGACGAAATTGAGAATGAGACAGGAAATATATTTTTAAGTGACTCAAACGAAGAGGTCACAGATGATTTCGAAAGGGTCGAATTAGTCAAAATAGTATACCCGAGGGTACTAGTCGGGTACCGGGACATTTTTGGGCTAAACCGGGACCATACGGGGGCGTCTTAGTCTTTTGGCATATGGGAGTGAGGACACCTACGAAATTACAAACTCTAAATCAGATTATAAGATTTGGAGGCTGGGGTTAGAGGAGATAAAAACTCACAAAATCCATTGGAGATAGAGAGAGAGTTGTTGTGAAGCCTAAGAGAGAGATTTAGAGAAGATTGGAGTGTGTTCTCCCACCACAAGCATCTTGGGAAGAAAAAAAGGAGAAGAAGAACATCAACCCTCCAACAATCATGAAATCAAACCCTACTGTAATCAAGGCAAGTGGATATTTGTAAATTAAATTGAGTTATAATACCCATGTGTATGATTTATGAATAATATGATTTGATAAATATTCTTGGAGAAAAAGAATTAAATAAGAAGGATTTGCATGTATAATGATTTAGACCTGTAGAGCATTTGAAATTGAAAGTGCGTAGGTCCCCAATTATTAAATCAAAATTCTTTTTACTTCACAAAAAGTAATAATTTCCTTTTAGATATGCGGAAGCGAATATGATGGTTCAACTAAACAACCAATACACAAATTTTAATTTCTTTTTCAAAATTAAAATTAAACACAACTTAAAGTGAAATATGATGGAACACACACACAGTTTTGATTTCACTTAAACACAATTAATCCAAGTCCTCAAAAATTTGCCTAAGTCATATTTTTCATTTAATCAAATTAGGCCAAACCAAATTTAAACACATTAAATTAAAGACTTGAATTAACTACACATTACCCAATATTTAATTTAGCACCAAATAACACATGTAGTGATTAAAATAAAATTTTATCTTGAGTTACCTAAGCATACGTTCTAGGTGAGATTGCACAAGATAAAATAAACAATGAAACCACTACGCCACGATGTACGAGGAAAAACCCACAACTGGAAAAAACCTCGGACGGCCCTAGCCTCAAATCCACTAAGTACGGAATTTACAAATACAAGCAAGATGACTTATAACACTCGACTCGATCCCTCTTAATCCCGGACGCATCTTCTTGTATCAACCTCTACCTAGAGAATAACCACGGAGCTCCACCGCGGTCTCGAAATCCACCGATCGGACTTTATATGGTCACCGTCACCCAAACTAGGAGCCTTTCTCCAAGTGGGTAATCAACGCAAATTTCTTCTTCTTTGTGGGATGTAGAAGCAAACCCAAACGTCTCTTCAAAACGGTAGAGATGAAAGAACCGATGCCAAACCCCAAGAAAGTATAAATATATATATGGAATCTTGGATAAACAAACAACAATTGGGTGTAACTCAAGTGTTTAAGGATTTTTCTTGAAAACTAAAACACTTTAAACATTGAACTTTTTCTACTTTGAATTTCTCTCTCAAACACTCTCTTAGAGGTTTTAGGATATGAAAAAGTTAAACCAAAAAGGTTGGTTCCCGCACTATTTAGTTCTGTCAAAAATTAGTGGGGTAAAGAAGTGGGAATCATGAAAAAAATTGCTCAAAACTGCCAAATACGTGTTCCGACCAAATCTCCTTCAAACGAGCTTCCAACGAAGTTCCAGTGTAACTCGTTAGAAACCTAGTTGGATATCTCGTTTGGACCATCATTTTCGTTCGAATGATACTTCAAACGACATACCAGTGGCCTATATGGGAACTCATTGGCAAACTCGTTCGAATGACATTATTGTTCAAACGACAATCTTGTTCGAACGACACTTCGAACGAACTTCCAGAAAGTTGTGAAATTTTGATTTTTGCCCATAAACTTTATATACTTTATTTAAGTTTTAATAAAAATCTTTTTGAAATAAATAACAGTTTTAAATAAACGTTCAGCCAATATAAAAATGTTCCAAGCTCCTATATATAAATTTAAAATGCATTCATACCTTAGGAGCACTGGAATAATGTTAATGACGTAGAAACTAGGCACTTTAAACTCGGCAAGTTAATGAAGCTTTATACTCTTGGCCGCTACGTCTTCAACAAGCACGTCATAGGCTTGAAGGATGATCAATGAACTCTATCCTATGACTCAAACGTTTTTGTCCGGAATTGATCCAAAACTACAAAGAACTCAATTGGAAATTTGTGTCCTTACAAATCTCCCCCTTTGGCTATTCCGGGACAAAAACCAAACCAAAAATCCTAAAGGTCCGTCAAGCTCTACTAGACTGATAAAAAGTCCCACCCAAAATAAAATACAATGCTTGACTCAAAACAACCCAAGGATCACAATCTTTGCCGGTGAAAGTTGCCACTTATAATATAATTCCTGCACACTTAAGCAAACACATTACACGCATAGGGAATATCAAATCAAAATATTTAATGCCAGTAAATTAAGTACTCCCCTTAAATTAATTCTCCCCTTTATCAACTGTGATCTACCTAAGAAGGTCGCGACTCCCCCTAAGTTAAATCTCCCCCAAACTATCAAACGATTACAATAGGATTAGATACCATTTCTCCCCCTATCATTCTTCCCCTTTTTGTTCAGGAATAGACAAAGGCTAAAGAACTAAAAATATTAACTTTTCTCCCCCAATTAAATCATATTACCCTTAAACTAAAGAAGGGATAAATAAAATGGGATAACAAGCGAAATATACAAATGTGCAAAAGTGACGAGAACATTAAAGCATATGGCCAACAAAAGCACAACTAATCCAACAAATAATAACGGATACCAACTAGGATGCAAGAAAATGATATAAATAATATACATAAAGTATTAAGCATGTGATATCAACAAAGAATGCAACAAAATAGATACCAATTATGAATTAAAGTATATATTGACTAGAAAGTAAGGCAAAGACTAAACAAACATATCATATATATATATATATATATATATATATATATATACATACTCTAGATATACCAAAGATGCACACGCACACATATATATAGATATAAACACACAAATGACACAAAATTAGATAAGCTTTTCACAATCGTATGGCAAAAAATGTGTCATATGGAAATGGAGGTGTTGGGGTGTGAACTAGTAACGATTAAATTAGACCCAATCACTTAAAACATGTTCACGGAGTTCTCAATTGATTGCAAACTTCATCACATTTGAATATAACCTCATGTGACAATATAGATTTAACTCAATGAACAAACATACACAATTAATACAAGCCTAGCATATTGATGATTCTACAAACCAATAGAGTCATGACATTGAAAGTACAACTAGGATAAACGGACATTGTGCAAACCGTTGATATATCATCCAAACTCCCTCAATAAGCATATATTTTATTCTTTTGAATGAATAAATCAACTAAACATAGGCCTTGGTAATTATTTTTCTTTTAATGCCATATATTCTCTTAGGCCTTTGGACCACGTATTTCTTTAGGTCCAAACAAACGGTGGCGTACTATTTGCAAAGGATAATAAATCCTTTCGGAGCCCTTCCCCGTGCACATTTATATTTATCATTTTTTTTCCTCACAAATCTCACATGCAACGGATTTTGATATGCACTAGTCCTCCTAGGTCGCAAATAAGTAGATGGCAAGATTGGTAGGAGAACACCTCACAAAGCTCAAATATACATATGAAGTTAAAATTTCAAAAGAGCTTGTGCATGTGTGAATAGAGGCATATAAAAATAGAATCCATTTAATCAACACAAAATCCAACTACTCCATGTAAGCATGGTAAAGAACATAATAATGATTGA
This sequence comes from Sambucus nigra, assembly GCA_949130495.1. NCBI lineage: Eukaryota > Viridiplantae > Streptophyta > Magnoliopsida > Dipsacales > Adoxaceae > Sambucus > Sambucus nigra. The sequence goes on along the minus strand of OX422215.1, from coordinate 483,690,236 downwards.
CAATCTAAACCAAAAGTTCTAGCCACATGGGAGCGAAAAAAATGCGATTCTAACACAAATGTATGCCACATAAAGTGTGTTAAACTAAAATACACAAAAAAAAAATCTTTTTGAGTTTTTGAAATTTTTAACCAAAAATAAAAATATATACTCAAAAGACAAACAAAAATCACTTGAATTTTTCATTAAACTTAAATTATCAAGAGATAAAATTAAAATGATAAACAAAAATCTTTTTGTATTTTTCATTTAACGTAAACAAAAATGAAGAAAATATAATACAAGATAAACAAAAATCATTATTCTAGCATGTGATTAAGAATGGAGCATAGAATAGAAAATGATGAAACAAGCATACATTTAGCATGATGATATAGCATGAAGTACAAAAGCTAAAGTACGCAAATAAAACTAACACATTAAGCCTTTAGATTTTGCAAGGGAGGAAGCATGTGATAGTAAATGAGAATCAAAAACCCTGTCTTGTAAAGCTACCAAGTCGGATCTCCTAACCCAAACTAATGACTATTTCGGGGTGTAGGAATATTAACTACCATGATTTCCTTACGGTGGGATTTTCTAGGATCTCGTTTAAGATCAAAACAGAATTTCCTAAGATGACCTTTTCGACCACAATGTACACAAGTAAAAGCACGTCGAAAATTAGTACCTAAGTATTGATCTCTAAAGTCTTTCCTAGGTGATTCTCCTAAAACATTGGTTTTGGCTTTATGAGTTAATTCATTACAAGTATCAAAGCCTAAACCATAAGTGTCATTTTTTATTTGGATCGTGCCTAAGATTTTATCTAGTTTTTCGGACCTACATCAAATTTGACTTTTCTAGAGTCTTTTAATTTAATTTTTAATTCCGAAATATTAGACTCTAATAAAACATTTTTCTCTTCAAACTCGAGAAGCTCATTTTTCATTGACTCCATTAAACCTCTAAGGCTATCTCTCTCACCTTCTACATATTCAAGCTTCTCTCGAAGAGTTCTCTCTTGTGTCCTAAGGTCTTCCACTAATTGACTATCATCAATGACCTTGACATGTTCTTTTAAACAAGCTTCTAACTTAAAATTAGCTCTTTTTAATTTAATAGATTCTTCGTAAAGTTCTTGGAAAGCATTTTGAAGTTCACTCTTATTAACCTCTTCTTCATTTTCACTCTCTCTTTCTTCTTCACTCTCACTACCATCAAAAGCAAAGGAATCATAAACTATGACCTTGGAAGGATCATGTGTTAAAAATTCATCAATAGAAGAGTTCTCACTATCGCTCACATGACTAGCCATGAAAGCCACAAAGTTGGGATTAATGGGGGAATCGGGTCCCTCTTCAATATCACTATCACTAAGGGTTGCATTAAAAGAAATTGGTTTCTTACCCTCTCTCCTTAGTTTAGTGGGGCATTCAAAAGCCATATGGCCATACCCTTCACAACCAAAAAAAATTTTCGACTCGTCCCTATTTATATTTTCATTAGAAGTTTTAGGGATCTTCTCGGCTTTGTCATGCCTAGGTTTTTCAAATTTCTTTAAGTCATTTTTAAATTTATCTTTGTTCAATTTAAGAAATTTTCGAAATTTACTAGCAAACATAGCCATGTCATCCGAGTCACTATCACTTTCACACTCTACTACTTGTTTTTCCTCTTTTCGGGCTTTTAAAGCAATGCCCTTTTCTATTTTCTTTTCAGTTTTAGAGGGAAACATGTCCAGTTCATAGGTTTGTAAATCACCTACAAGCTCTTCTAATTTCATAGAGGCTAAAGTTGGTAAAGAATTTAAAACGGTCACTTTTGGAATAAATCGATCAGGTAGGGACCTTAAAATTTTCTTTACTACTCTATTGTTGGCTATTTTCTCTCCCAAGTTAAAAGATGAATTAAAAATATCGAAAAGTCTAGCATAAAATTCATCAAAACTTTCTTTTTCGTTCATTTTGATGGTTTAAAATTAAGTGGTGAGGTTTTGGAGTTCCGAAACTTTAACGACACTTATACCCCCATGAGTGAGTTTCAAAATATCCCATGCTTCTTTAGCGGTCTCACACGTCATAATGCGTTAGAATTCATCCGGTGTGACAGCACTAAACAAGGCATTTAAACCCCAGGAATTAAAATTTAAAAGTTTAAACTCATTTTCACTCCATCTATCGGCTGTTTTGGGAACACGTTCATTATCTACTAAATGAGTTGGTGGAGACCACCCATTAACTACAGATAACCAAATCCTCTCGTCGATAGATTTAAGTGCCGATTTCATTTGCGCTTTCCAGTACGCGTAATTAGAACCATCGAAAATAGGAAATTTTGAAAATGGAGAAAATTCCATTTTAACCAAAAATAGTTAAAGGATTTTTAACGAAATAATTTATCGTTTTGGCTCTGATACCAATTTGAAAGTGCGTAGGCCCCCAATTATTAAATCAAAATTCTTTTTACTTCACAAAAAGTAATAATTTCTTTTTAGATATGCGGAAGCGAATATGATGGTTCAACTAAACAACCAATACACAAATTTTAATTTCTTTTTCAAAATTAAAATTAAACACAACTTAAAGTAAAATATGATGGAACATACACACAGTTTTGATTTCACTTAAACACAATTAATCTAAGTCCTCAAAAATTTGCCTAAGTCATATTTTTCATTTAATCAAATTAGGCCAAACCAAATTTAAACACATTAAATTAAAGACTTGAATTAACTACACATTACCCAATATTTAATTTAGCACCAAATTAAACATGTAGTTATTAAAACCAAATTTTATCTTGAATTACCTAAGCATGCGTTCTAGTTGAGATTGCACAAGATAAAATAAATAATGAAACCACTACGCCGCGATGTACGAGGAAAAACCCACAGCGGGAAAAAACCTTGGACGGCCCTAGCCTCAAATCCACTAAGTACGGAATTTACAAATACAAGCAAGATGACTTACAACACTCGAATCGATCCCTCTCAAGCCCCAACGCATCTTATTGTATCAACCTCTGCCTAGCGAATAACCACGGAGCTCCACCGCGGTCTCAGAATCCACCGATCGGACTTTATATGGTCACCGTCACCCAAACTAGGAGCCTTTCTCCAAGTGGGTAAATCAATGCAAACTTCTTCTTATTTATGGGATGTAGAAGCAAACCTTAACGTCTCTTCAAAATGGTAGAGATGAAAGAACCGGTTCCAAACTTCAAGCAAGTATAAATATATATATATGGAAGCTTGGATAAACAAACAACAATTAGGTGTAACTCAAGTGTTTAAGGATTTTTCTTGAAAAGTAAAACACTTTAAACATTGAACTTTTTCTAATTTGAATTTATCTCTCAAACACTCTCTTAGAGGTTGTAGGATATGAAAAAGTTAAACCAAAAAGGTTGGTGTAATACCCCGTATTTTTATACTTTTTAAATTATGGGATTTATTAAATTTAATTGAGATAAATTAATTTAATTTTAATCCGGAATGTTGCTTTAAATATTTACTGGCGTGACGAGAGTTAGTAATTATTGGAAATTTGTTATCTGTTGAATATTACTGGATGAGTATAATAATATATGAGATTTATTGTTATAATATTGTCACGTGTGAATAAAATGAAAATTATGGAAATTTAAGTCGGGACGCGCCTGTGTCATGTCGGGACTAAATGTTGATTAATAAGTGAATATTTTATAATTTGTTCGTATGGTCGTTTTGAGTGCGCCAACGTGTCCGGAAGGGTCGAGATAGTCAGAAAAGTGTACCCGGGGGTTTAGTTTGGGTCTCGGGACGTTTTTAGGCCCAATTAGTACCCCGAGAGGGCGTTTTGGACATTTCGCAATTATGGGTAATTAAACCTACGAAAATTAAAAGGGTTATATAAGATATCTAGGTTGTCTTCTAGGGTTAGAACAACCAAAGACAAATGACGGCCATTGGAGAGGAAGAGGAGAAGCTCTCCAAGGAGTTCTAGGTCAAGAATACCTCGGATTGCACCGCCGTCACCACCAACGCGTAGATCGCGAGACGGGGAACGCAACCACACCAATTTCGGCACCAAACCAGATTTCTGAAAATTCCAGGCAAGTGTTTATCTTGCTTATTTCGTTGATGCATCTTTCATATTGGTTTAGGAATGATTAGGATGAATTGTATGGAAGAAAAACCCAATTTGAGATAGGAAATTGCATGTAGTGATGACTTAAATGATATTCTGGAAACCCTTTGTCATGTAAAGGATTAAGAGTTTGATTAAGAAAAGAGTTCTAATTAGATACAAATACTAAAAAATTTATTCCGGATGATCGGACCATTGGAATCGCTTGAAATTTTAGTATGTTGTAGCGAACGGCGAGACAGGACTGTTGACAAAAATTCAGCTTGATCGAACGGTCGGATTTCTAAAAATATTATTTTTACTTGAGAGTTTTATGTTTTGAGGACTCTTAGAGAGTTTTATATTTTGAGGACTCTTAAAGAGTTTTATATTTTGAGGACACTTCTAAATAAAAAAAAAATCAATTAAAACTCCATTTTAATTCCGATTTCGAAACCATTTGAAATTCTCATCTTTGAAAATAAAATTCAAAATCCTTTAATGTAAGGCGAAATCTATATTTTTGGGATATCTTACATGAGGGACAATGTAAGTATATGTTAAAGGGGAGAGACACGTAAGAGGGTTACGTTGGAACATAAATGAATACCTACTGAATTTTATACTTGGGAGGATAGAATCCATGAGCATTATGTAGTAAGTGGAAAGGTTCCTCAAATTAAAGTAAGACGTGAATGGTTATACGTGATAACTATATAATGAGAAATAAATGCAAATGACGTAATTATGGGAATTGAGAATTTACCCATTATTGATATGGTAATATGAGTATAGTTATATGATTGTGTATGCATATACTATCTATGTGTGAAAATCATGCCCACGCTACTTGCTATCCCTGAGGTTTCCGCGCTGGGACAGTCTTATCTCGATGGGACCTTTATGGGGGATATTGACTTGTACCCTAGAAGATAGATATCCTTGGTACAGGCTATCGGAATGATAGTTCAGACGGTCCTAAGAGATGTGGGTATGTGATTTCCTCTTAGGGACTTGGAATCTATGCTTCGCCTCATTTTGTTTGTGTATAGGTATCCTTGGTACAGGCTATCACAGTGATAGTTCAGACGGTCCTAAGGGACTTGGAACCTATAGTTTGTGCATGTGTTAATACAATTCGAGAGTGATTCCGAATTTGTATTCCCCTTAATGAGAGTGATATGGGGTTTGGATAGTAGAGTATGCCCGCACCATAGTTATTATGTGGGGTGCTGTTTTGATATATATATTTTCGAGTAGTTAATATATATATATGAAATTTTGAAATCTGGAACTGCCTACTGTGTTTTGATATGTAGGACATGGTTGATGACTCAAATTGTAAATACTTGTTTTGAGAAAGTATAATATGAAATTGGAAAACTTTATTGATTAATAAAGTCAAAATGAGAACTTTGGTTACTAATTGAAATATTCTTTTCAAACAATTGAATCGTGAAATTTGGAATCTTACGAGTAATATAAGATAAGTTAAATCATTGGGAAGATTAGTGCGATAAATGATAAGACAACCCGTTGGGGAGGTTAGTGCAATAGGTGTGCACATTAGAAGAGAGGTGAGAATTTCTCAAGAGAGTGTCGCACTAATATGTTGTTGCATTGGTCTGTATCAATTTAAATACTTGCTAAACGTATTTTAAATTAAACACACTATCGGGCTCTGACCCGTTTTTTTTTCTCTCTCTCTCTCTCTTGTATATATATATGTATGTATTACAGGTGCCCAGCCACAGGGGCGTCTTGCTTAGGATCTCTTGGAAAGAACGCGCTGCAGCTTAGGTGGGAGTTACAGGTCTCTTGATTAGACGACTTCATTCATTCGGATCCACTCTTAATACTTTCATCTAGTTGGGCATGTGTACCTCTTTCCATTATTCTGTTGTTATTGGACATTTGTATTTCAGTTATTTCCAGTATTGTTACTATGGGATTTCTTCAGTTTGGATGTGTGACTTAGATTTCGTATGTTGACATTCGATTGACGAATGTATTAAATTAATTGGATTATGTTACAGAATTTAATGTGGTGTGATTCTTATTTATTGAATGTTGTTAATAAAATAAATGATTTTTCTTTAAATAAAATTTGGAAAGTTATGTATGAAAAAAATGGTTTTGACACTTAGCTTAATTATTTAGGGTGTTAAATTGGAAAATTTATTTTTATCGACAGTGATGCTGAGAATGAACCAACTGTTTACCTTGATTTAATTTAATAAAGGAGTGATCGCCCGGTATTTAATTAGGCGGGGTGTCACAGGTGGTATCAGAGCATCAGGTTCTAGTGTCCTTAGGATCTGTACGGCTTATTATGCTTTCAGCGTTGCTTTGTTTGTTATAGAGCCCTATGTTTAGGATTGTCGATTCCTTGACGAGATTTCGTTCTCCTGCTATAATATGTATACATTAGTGTATTCTAATTTCGTTCGGATGTGTGCGTATACCGAGCGATGACGGATGTCCGAAGAGGACCGTTAAGCGTACATCAGGAGGCAGGGTTCAGTTGAGATTATAAAATATATCCAAGGATGATGACTGTAGTCGAGGTCACCTCTATTATGGCACGAGAAGCCAAGACTAGAAAGGCGACTAAGGCGCAGCAGTGATTTCCAAATGCTGTTATAGTCAAATGAGGTGCGAGGGTAAACTTACCCAACGTATTACAAAAAAAAACGTGTAGAGACTGTCAATGGGAAATTTTAGAAATGCGGAAATTGTATGTGTCTTTAGCAAAGGAGGTAATGTACCCAAAGGCTTAGATATAGGACGAAGTGTGGCAAACTGAAAGTGAAAATTTAGAGAAAATTTTCTTATCTTTCGGGACGAAATTATAATGGTTGGAGTCAACCACCAATTTTAGAAGTGGAATGATATGCCTATAGGAGAACCTTAGGTACAGTGCTGACCGTATGTTCCTTCCTTAACTGTTCAGGTTTAGAAGTAAATGTGGTTCTGAACTCATTGAGAGAGGGCATGTCAGGGGTCCATTCGTGAATATGAATCTTAACCGTTAGCGAATTTTGTATCGGAAGATGTAGATACAAGTGGGGGAAATGAATCCAAGTGGGAGACCAACTTGTAATAATAGTTGATAATACTCGAGGAGGAAATTCTGATGGATGACCGATTCAGAGGTTGACAATGTCATACTTTGACTATATAAATGATAACACTTCTTTGTGGGGGAAGTTAAAGGAAATCGAAGAATTTAGTCGAGAATGAGACTGAATGCAACGATGGTGGTATAGCACCACAAAAGGATGTAGATACACATCAGGAAAACCATTTAAATGCTTCAGATAGTTAAATTCTTACCAAGTGATGGTAAATTCAGTAAGTACTATTATAGATAGTAACATGATCTTTATGGCTTGAAGAGTTAAGAGAACAATCGGGATGGTTTACAGGAATCGAGTTTACTAGAGTCCGAGAGGAGGACAAATCCTAACCTGGTTAGTAGGACAGGTGGTAAGTGGATTATGTGTTGAGGTATTTTGTGCGGAGAGAGATCGCTCACGATAATATGTTCCAAAATGAGAAAAAGGACAGGAATACGGTGCCTAGTAAGGCAACGATTAAAATAATTTTGTTTTGGTTTGGGCAGACGTGTTACGTCCGAAAACCATTTGTGCAGTCAAGATGATTGCCAGGATGGAAGTATAAGTTGTATCCTTAGAGAATGCGGCGTGTTTATGTGACACGAGTGAGTCACTATATTTTGTTCCTTGCTAGATTAGCATGTGAGACGAGCTTAATGCATATCATTTTAAACGTTATTAAAATGTGAATATTTTTCCCTAGTGTAGCGGGATTTTTCTTTAGTGCTATCCGCGGAGGATGAATGAGTATATTAACAATGTCACGTATTTTTTGAGATTACTCATTGTAGTGATGCGATACACGAGCATGATATTATCTTTGTTAAAACATTATAGAAATGGTTATACGATAGTGGGCATTTATTGCAAGACTATCGGAGTGGTTGCATTAGTGCAACATGTTTTATATTTGTTTTGGCGAGGCTTTACCTGTGAGAAGGTTGGACTCGCACTTATATTATCTATCCTAGAGACTTCGGAGGAGATAGTGGGTTCGAGATATTCGATGCCAAAGTATGTATAGACTTTGTTAGTATAATTTCGTATGTATCGGGATTTACCGTTGGGCGAAAAGATTTTACTCAGTATTATGTTTAGCACTCCGGACTTAGTGATAGGAAGAGTGCATTGTTATATTCATCCTTTAGGGATGTGGGAGTTAATATTTATACCCCTATTATTAGGGAAAGGAATTTCGAGAATTCCGAGTGTATGTATTCGAGGTTTATGGAATGCTATTACCACCAACCTATACTGAACAATAGTGCAATTAGTGAAACATTCATTGTTAAGCATAATTACGGGAGAAATTGTAACTTTTCTGTCAAGGGACGGAATAAAGGGGTATATACTATGGACGGAGGACCTAACGGATTTCGATAACCGACAATGCTAGGTAGTAGTGTAACGGGGGGGTTCCTTGTTTGGATTTCGCTTTGCGAGACATCCCACGCATGAAACTTAGCGTAAGGATGGAAATAGGGAGACGTTTGGTCACTATTCCATGAGTTCGGTACCCTGGTCGAAATGGGATCAAGTAATTATGTATGTAAGTTGGAAGTTGAATTTTGTTTTAAGGTCATTGGAGCCGGATTTTTATGGTAGGAAAGCATTGAAAGTTATCCCCACGAGTTGAGGGGTGGAACGATGATAAGGAGAATTTAAGAATTTTGATTTCTAGGGTGATTGAGAGTACCCAAATGTCATAACCGCGTACAGAACACAAGGTGAATAAAGAGTTGGAATGATTTTTAGCATGGATTATCTGGAAAGAACTTTATATTATACAAAAGAGATGACCTGTAGTTATTTTGATGAATAGAGCGTTAGTGATTTATTTTGGTTGTTGTACCTATTTGGGAAAATTATTGTACTCGTCTGAGGAAGGTTGAGAATTATTATTCCTCTTTTATTGTCATGGAATTTGAATGCCCTATTTCTTCTATTCCGTTGAATTTAGTTAGTCCTACATAAGAGTAGTCGTCGTTCGCTCTCCCAAGGCGGTCGGAGTGTTGCAAAAATGTGGGCATCTTGGTTAACTACAGTTAAAATAGTCCGAGTCGAAGGGACGTGGTAATAGACGTGTGAAATAAATGTTTGTGGGACTAGTATAACGAAGTGGAAGTGATAGAGTGGATTAAACGTCACATGAGGGGCGATAATCCATACATAAGTGTGCAATTAGAATAGTATGCCCTAACTTGATTGGAAGGCTGTGGGAAGCCATTCAAGAATTGGTATTCCTTGAATAGAGTAGAATTTAATCGTTATGAAGCACACCCGGAGCGGAATTTTTATTAGTCAAGTGTGAGAACGACTTGCGCATACAAAGAGTAATGATGTTAGTATAGTATAAGAGTTCCAGAAGTGCGCTTCGTGGAGAGAAGAGCACGGGTGGAACTTTCGGCATACTACAAGGAAGGAAGGGGAGTATTACGTGTCACTTAATGTGAGACATTTCAAGGGAAGAATCGATGTTTAGCGAGACGTAGTGAGTAGTCTCTACATTCACTGCCCATAGGTAAGGTTTGGTTGAAAGAGGAGAATCAACCAAATAATTTTGTGTTTATCGAAAATTCCTGAAATTGGAAGAGGTTGGTAAAGTCGGTAAAGTTCTTGGATGGGTTGCCATCCTCAAAACAAGATCAAGGGTTTATCCCGAACATGTGAATTAAGTCGCCGAGAAGGAAGTGATTGATATTCCTTTGGGCTGGCTTACAATATTAACTAGTATGCTCCAGACTTCCTTTGAAAGGAAGTATCGCGCCAGTGCATGGTCCGACGCAGTATAAATTTCTGAATCAGGATGAAATTGGTGAATCCCACCTTTGATATGGGATTTCAGTAACCCGCGGAGATAAGATTTCGTTTCAAGTAGGATGTATCACCCTTAGCCAGGGAATAAGCGCATGGTGATTAAAGATTAGTGGAGCCACGTGAAGGAGATTTTGGAATCTTGGTACGATGATTTCAAGAATGCTCTGTAGAAGCACTCGTACCTATTTGTCGCGTATGAGGTACTTATTAAGGTTTTGTTATGGAAGAACCTCGACTATTCTCCTTCCGTATGTTTAGAGGAGAGTAGATAATCAGAATTTTTGGATCGGTCGAGAAAATATCCGATAACTATGGTAGAATTCCACGATTGTTTTAGACAAGCAAGAGTGATCAAATGTTCGTAATATTTCCTCAGAATGGGAGTTTTGTATATGAATAAATCCGAGTATTTGTCATGTAGTGAGGTGCGGCCTCCTAATGATAGTGAGATAATGAAATGTACAACGTATAGGCGTGACCTATGCAAATGTTGTCGGTTGGGAGCACAATGTGAAGTGTCTCCAAAGAGAATGCAAAACAATGTTACTGTGAAGAAAGGGCTATAGTGATTGAGCGCCGTAATGTGTAGTTAGTTTGTGTACGGAACAGGATATCCAGAATTGTGCTACCTGATAGGCCTTATTTTCCGAATTTCGGGACGAAATTCAGTTATTAGGGGGGAAGTATGTAATACCCCGTATTTTTATAGCTTTTAAATTATGGGATTTATTAAATTTAATTGAGATAAATTAATTTAATTTTAATCCGGAATGTTGCTTTAAATATTTACTAGCGTGACGAGAGTTAGTAATTATTGGAAATTTGTTATCTGTTGAATATTACTGGATGAGTATAATAATATATGAGATTTATTGTTATAATATTGTCACGTGTGAATAAAATGACAATTATGGAAATTTAAGTCGGGACGCGCCTGTGTCATGTCGGGACTAAATGTTGATTAATAAGTGAATATTTTATAAGTTGTTCGTATGGTCGTTTTGAGTGCGCCAACGTGTCCGAAAGGGTCGAGATAGTCAGAAAAGTGTACCCGGGGGTTTAGTTTGGGTCTCGGGACGTTTTTAGGCCCAATTAGTACCCCGGAAGGGCGTTTTGGACATTTCGCAATTATGGGTAATTAAACCTACGAAAATTAAAAGGGTTATATAAGATATCTAGGTTGTCTTCTAGGGTTATAACAACCAAAGACAAATGACGGCCATTGGAGAGGAAGAGGAGAAGCTCTCCAAGGAGTTCTAGGCCAAGAACACCTCGGATTGCACCGCCGTCACCACCAACGCGTAGATCGCGAGACAGGGAACGCAACCACACCAATTTCGGCACCAAACCAGATTTTTGAAAATTCCAGGCAAGTGTTTATCTTGCTTATTTCGTTGATGCATCTTTCATATTGTTCTAGGAATGATTAGGATGAATTGTATGGAAGAAAAACCCAATTTGAGATAGGAAATTGCATGTAGTGATGACTTAAATGATATTCTGGAAACCCTTTGTCATGTAAAGGATTAAGAGTTTGATTAAGAAAAGAGTTTTAATTAGATACAAATACTAAAAAATTTATTCCAGATGATCGCACCATTGGAATCGCTTGAAATTTTAGTATGTTGTAGCGAACGGCGAGACAGGACTGCTGACAAAAATTCAGCTTGATCGAATGGTCGGATTTCTAAAAATATTATTTTTACTTGAGATTTTTATGTTTTGAGGACTCTTAGAGAGTTTTATATTTTGAGGACTCTTAGAGAGTTTTATATTTTGAGGACTCTTAAAGAGTTTTATATTTTGAGGACTCTTCTAAATAAAAAAAAAACAATTAAAACTCCATTTTAATTCCGATTTCGAAACCATTTGAAATTCTCATCTTTGAAAATAAAATTCAAAATCCTTTAATGTAAGGCGAAATCTATATTTTTGGGATATCTTACATGAGGGACAATGTAAGTATATGTTAAAGGGGAGAGACATGTAAGAGGGTTACGTTGGAACATAAATGAATACCTACTGAATTTTATACTTGGGAGGATAGAATCCATGAGCATTATGTAGTAAGTGGAAAGGTTCCTCAAATTAAAGTAAGACGTGAATGGTTATACGTGATAACTATATAATGAGAAATAAATGCAAATGACGTAATTATGGGAATTGAGAATTTACCCATTATTGATATGGTAATATGAGTATAGTTATATGATTGTGTATGCATATACTATCTATGTGTGAAAATCATGCCCACGCTACTTGCTATCCCTGAGGTTTCCGCGCTGGGACAGTCTTATCTCGATGGGACCTTTATGGGGGATATTTACTTGTACCCTAGAAGATAGATATCCTTGGTACAGGCTATCGGAATGATAGTTCAGACGGTCCTAAGAGATGCGGGTATGTGATTTCCTCTTAGGGACTTGGAATCTATGCTTCGCCTCATTTTGTTTGTGTATAGGTATCCTTGGTACAGGCTATCACAGTGATAGTTCAGACGGTCCTAAGGGACTTGGAACCTATAGTTTGTGGATGTGTTAATACAATTCGAGAGTGATTCCGAATTTGTATTCCCCTTAATGTGAGTGATATGGGGTTTGGATAGTAGAGTATGCCCGCACCATAGTTATTATGTGGGGTGCTGTTTTGATATATATATTTTCGAGTAGTTAATATATATATATATATGAAATTTTGAAATCTGGAACTGCCTACTGTGTTTTGATATGTAGGACATGGTTGATGACTCAAATTGTAAATACTTGTTTTGAGAAAGTATAATATGAAATTGGAAAACTTTATTGATTAATAAAGTCAAAATGAGAACTTTGGTTACTAATTGAAATATTCTTTTCAAACAATTGAATCGTGAAATTTGGAATCTTACGAGTAATATAAGATAAGTTAAATCATTGGGAAGATTAGTGCGATAAATGATAAGACAACCCGTTTGGGAGGTTAGTGCGATAGGTGTGCACATTAGAAGAGAGGTGAGAATTTCTCAAGAGAGTGTCGCACTAATATGTTGTTCCATTGGCCTGTATCAATTTAAATACTTGCTAAACGTATTTTAAATTAAACACACTATCGGGCTCTGACCCGTTTTTTTTTCTCTCTCTCTCTCTTGTATATATATATATGTATGTATTACAGGTGCCCAGCCACAGGGGCGTCTTGCTTAGGATCTCTTGGAAGGAACGCGCTGCAGCTTAGGTGGGAGTTGCAGGTCTCTTGATTAGACGACTTCGTTCATTCGGATCCACTCTTAATACTTTCATCTAGTTGGGCATGTGTAGCTCTTTCCATTATTCCGTTGTTATTGGACATTTGTATTTCAGTTATTTCCAGTATTGTTACTATGGGATTTCTTCAGTTTGGATGTGTGACTTAGATTTCGTATGTTGACATTCGATTGACGAATGTATTAAATTAATTGGATTATGTTACAGAATTTAATGTGGTGTGATTCTTATTTATTGAATGTTGTTAATAAAATAAATGATTTTTCTTTAAATAAAATTTGGAAAGTTATGTATGAAAAAAATGGTTTTGACACTTAGCTTAATTATTTAGGGTGTTAAATTGGAAAATTTATTTTTATCAACAGTGATGCTGAGAATGAACCAACTGTTTACCTTGATTTAATTTAATAAAGGAGTGATCGCCCGGTATTTAATTAGGCAGGGTGTCACAGTTGGTTCCCGCACTATTTAGTTCTGTCAAAGTTAGTGGGGTACAAAAGTGGGAATCATGAAAAAAACATCTCAAAATTGCCAAATACCTGTTCCCGCCAAATCTCATTCGAACGAGATTTTTTGTTCGAATGAAGTCTCGTTCGAACAGCTTCTAACGAAGTTCCAGTGTAACTCATTAGAAACCTCGTTGGATATCTCGTTCAAACCATCATTCTCGTTCGAACGATACCTCGAACGAAATTCCAGTGGCCTATATAGGAACTCGTTCAAACGACATTACTGTTCGAATGACAATCTCGTTCGAATGACACTTCGAACGAACTTCCAGAAAGTTGTGAAATTTTGATTTTTGCCCATAAACTTTATACACTTTATTTTAAAGTTTTAATAAAAATATTTCTGAAAATAAATAACAGTTTTAAATAAACGTTCACCCAATATAAAAATGTTACAAACTCCTATATATATATATTTAAAATGCACTAATACCTTAGGAGCACTGGAACCATGTTGATGACGTAGAAACTAGGCACTTTAAATTCGGCAAGTTAATGAGGCTTTATACTCTTGACCGATACATCTTCAACAAACACGTTATAGGCTTGAATGATGATCAATGAACTCTATCCTATGACTCAAACGTTTTTGTTCGGTATTGAGCCAAAACTACAAAGGACTCAATTGGTAATTTGTGTCCTTACAGAAATCATAGAAGACTTGATGATTAAAACGAATTAAATCTGGGTTTATGATTTAAAATATGGGAAGAACATATTTTTAGGGTTCTTGAATAATTAGAAGACTTGAATTATTCTAGACTAAATTTGTGAAGATTTAGGATGTTTAAATCGTTGGAAATCATCCTAGAGTATGTATGAATGGTTAGGAATCATTGGTTGCAAGTTTGGTGTCTTTTCATGTGAGTTGGATAATTGGAAATGGTGAAAAAAGTCGTGAAGAAGACGAATTGCACCTGCACCTGCTCTATCGATCGATCGACTATGAGTGTCGATCGATCGATCGATCCAGGATGATTTTTGGTTCTCTTGTTGGTTGAGTTCAATTCGATTGCCGATGCTTGGGGGGAACCTTAGTGATGATATTATACCTATGTAGGGACTTAGGTAGTACCAGTAGGTGTACAGTGGGGGTCCGTTATTATCATTGAGTAAAATATTTGGATAGATGGACCGACGAGGATAAACCAATCGAGAAGTGCATCGGGAATTTGGGATCTGAGTTACGGAGAGAGTAAACTTCAATCCAAGGAGTATTACGGTAGGTTAGAGATATATTAACTACTGAAATAAATATACGGGTAACTAGGTCCCTTATAGTTGTGTGAATACTCAAGTAAATGCGATCGTGAGATAAATCGAAATCTAATAAGTACGGTTAATATTCGATAGAAATATTACGTACTAGCGTGATCATTAGGTTGCGTGTATACCTACTGAATTATATAAATACTTAGGTGGAGATAATACCTAAAGTATAATTGCCTATATTAGGGTCGAGGTAGGATTCTGAACTAATATATGGAAATAGTAAATTGCGGTCGTGATGAAAGAGTGCCGAACAAAAAATATATAAAAATTTCATTAGTGGGGTCGAGGAGATTTTCCGAACCAATACATGAAATAAATTTGGGATCGAGCTAACATTTCGAACCAATCCTCTTACTTGGTGTCGACGGACTATTCTGAACCAAGGGTCCTCAATGTGTGTTATAAGGACATAGTAGTGAAGAAAGATTTTATAAGTATGTATTGTGTGTGAAATGTATACTGTACAAATGATTTACTTATATGGGATAGTAGAAAATTTAGATGACGTGCATACATCTAAAAGTAAATTAAGCGGAGAGACTTAATTAGAAAGATTAAATAATAGATAGTGATTTTCTTACGAATAAAATTAAGTAGTGAGACTTAATTGTTAATGTAAAAGGTAACAAGATGTGAAACGTTATCTAAGTATATATTATATGAGATGTGTTACTGTAGTATACTGTATGGGAGGTATGGGGACTTAGTCGCATAGATAAGTTCAGTTGAATATTATATTCTAGTTAGCTTGAGTAGTACAACTAGGTGGGCTAAGTATTGGACGTTAGGCGTGCACTATAGATGAGGGGTGAGGTAACTCAAGAGAGTATACGCAATCTTAACATGTGTACTTAATAACTCATCTTACTGTGATAAACACTTGCTAAATATTTTCAAATCATTTTGAGTACTAACTCTTGCTATCAAATATTTTCAAAACCTTTTAGGTGTCCAGCCACAGGGACGCCAGGTGTGACTGCATTCCCGGGATTCGCAGCTGCAGCATATGTGAATGTTGCAAGATTTGGATAGACGCATCTATTTTTCTATCCCTAGTATAGGGATTCATATCAGTCTATCTCGAGCATGTCGCTCATAGTTTTATTTAGTTTCTTTTCAGATTGTATGGGATTTATTACTCTCTGTTAGTTTAGGTGGTTTTGGATTTTAGCCGATGGTTTAATCGGTAAGAGTTTATTATTCTATGTGATGATTATTTCTATCGGCATTAGATGTTTTGTTTTATTTCCTCACTTATTTTGTCTTGGATTAAAAAGATAAAATTTAACACTATCTTTTTGAATAATAGGTGGTTAGAAATGTTTTAAAATGTTTTCGACAGTGATGTTGAGAATGAACCAGATGAGATTCCTATTTAATTTGGTATAGGACTGATGACTCGGTATTTTATTTGGTGGGGTGTCACATTCCGTTTAGAAGGTAAAATAATCAAAGGGACTTTACGACCCAGAGCTAAAGAGTCAAAGTTGTGTTGGAATTGGTTCACTTCGATTAGTGTGATTCGATGACTATTTAGTAAAGAGGTGATTATGAGTGCTTCATCTATTTCATTGATTATCGCTCAAATGTATGGATGTGGTTACCTCATGCACCACAAGTCTGAATCATTCTATTAGTTCAAAGTGTGCAAAGCCAAGGTGGAGAATGGGTGAGATAAACTAATCAAAATTCTATGATCCAATCATAGATGTGTTTACCTCTTATAACATTTAAGGGATCATTTATCAAAGGTTGGTATTTTATCCCAGTTTTCTACACCGAGTATTTCACTTCGGAATGATGTAGAAGGAAGAAAGAAAGAAATAAGGCTCTTTTAGGTATGATAAGATCCATGGTAGGTTATTCAAGAACGCAACAAATTTTTTGGGATTTTTATATAAAAGACGGGCATATACATTCTAGTTTAGTTTCTTCTTAATCGGTCTCTTCAACTCCCATTGATCATAGGAGTGGGCGCAAGCTCATTCTAAGGTATGTTCGAATTTGGAGGTGCTCGACACTCATGTTGTGGAACGATCTGGAGAAGTTAAAATTAAGGAAAGTTGTATGCCTCTTCATTAGCTTTCCCAAAAGGTTACAAATGTAGTTTATATCATGCTCCTAAGTAAAATAAGTTCGTTGATTGCATCAATGCCCAGTTTTTGTAAGATGATTATGCAATAAACTACGGGCCCTAGTGTAAGTTGGGCTTACAAGGTATAACGGAACATCATATTACCACTATTGATCGACCACCCGTAGATAATAAAATACGACTTAATATCGATAATACATTACATCATCGTATTAGGAGCATTACTGACGATTAAGGTACATGTGTCACTTATACTATATAGCAAGTGGAGCCTCGTCGTAGTGAGAGCATTAGGAGTCATCCTGAATGGTTAGTATATTGGGTGATCATTTCGATGAGATCTCGGGAAAACACAAATCGAGTCCCATGGACTACAAAGAGGCATTCCAAGATAAGGAGTTTTTCTTTGACTTGTGACTATGGATACCAAATGGGATTCGATGTATTCGAATCAAGTCTTAGGACTTGTAGCCTTTTTGATGGCTTAAAACCTATCGAGAACAAAGGACCTACAAGAAGATAAAAGATGGATGGATGGATGGATGGGAAGGTTACAACATTTAAGGAAAGGCCTATGAAAGGTTTACGCAAAAATAAAGGTATTAACTATGTTGCGCTGGGACAAGATCTCAACTAATACTATTCTCCAAAGTTCTATTTAAGTAGCTGATGCCAAACGAGCAAGTGAATCTTCTAGGGCATTCTTAGATCTTAGTATTTCGACCATTTGTATAGCCGAGAACCTTGTCTATAGTGTTTTCACCTTTTTTAGATACTTTGCCATAAACTCATCCGGCTTTATAAATCCCCGGGACTTCGTTCATTAACAATTGAGATTCATTGTGTGTCAATAACTACTTTGCCCCTAGTCATAGTGCTAATCCTAATCATGTGATCAGGATTTTATACTCGGCCTTATTATTGGAGGCCACAAAGTTGAACTTGAGGTCATACTCAACGTCTGGCCCATCAAGTCTTTTGATGATTAGTCCTACACAACTGTCGTTAGCACAGGATGAACCATCTATAAATAACTACCACACAAAAGGTTCACTTTTTAAATTGCCTTCGACTAAACATCCATTTTTGAACAACTTTTTCACCTACTCCAAATCAGGGGTCCTTTCTTCCTACCCGATGATGATTATGGTATTTCACTGATCTAGTCGGATAACTTTTTTACTGAGCTCTCTTCTATAGAAGTCTGCTCAATTATCTTTATCATTGAGCTATGATCCGTAGAATTCTTCTCAGTTGTCTTTGTTGTTGATCTCTCGTTCATAAAAGTCTACTTGACAATCTTCTCCTCATAAGTAAGTTCTTCTATAAAGCCATCCACTAGTTGGCCTTTAATTACTACTCTGGTTTCGTACAATATGTCATACTCTCTTAGCTATACATCCTAAGAAATCAATCTGCCTAATTTCTTAGGTTTATGAATAGCTTATCATAGAGGAATGTCTGTATAAACGACAATTGTATGTGCTTGAAAATACGGCTTCACTCTGGAAGAAACTTCAATCAAAGCCAACACCAACTTCTCCACCCTAGGGTATTGGATTTAATCTCCATACTAATCCTTACAAGTATAGTAGACAAAAAATTTCACTCCTACTTCTTATCGAACCAATGTTGAACTGACTACTGACTCTGATACTGTCAGGTATAGCAGAGCATTTCACCTAGAACTAGCCTTGACAGTAAAGCTACAGATATTAAGTACTTTTTTAATTCCAGGAAGGTTAAATCAAACTCATCGTTACACTCAAAGGTCTTTATGAGCACCTTAAATAATGGAAGACATCTATATTTGGCTCTTAAAATAAAACAGTTCAGCGCTATCACTCTTCCCATTAACCTTTGGATCTCCTTTTTATTCTTGGGAGGCTGCATGTTGGTTAATGTTTGTATCTTGTTAGGGTTGTCGTTTATGCCCCTTGGATTAATGACAAAGCCTAGGAAATTTCCTTCATGAACTTCAAAGACACACTTTGTTGGATTCAGCTTCATTCTTTACTTCTCCAACTGGTTAAACGTTAGGCCAAGGTCGTTGATGTGATTAGCTACCTTATTTCTCCTTTTTATCATATCATACATGTATACTTCCATGGTCTTTCCAATCTTCTCTTTTAAGACATCTTTCACTAACCTATGATACGTTGTTCCAGCGTTCTTGATACTAAAGGGCATAACATTGTAGTAGTATGTACCCCGGCTAGTGATAAATGAGGTATTCTCATTATCTTTAAGTTTTATCCTGATATGTTTATATCCCGAGTAGGCATCCATAGAGCCAAGGATCTCGTGCCCAGTAGTGGAGTCAACCAGCTGGTCAATCCTAGGCAAAGGATAAAGGTCCTTGGGGCAGGCTCTGTTATGGTTGGTGAAGTCGATGCACATTTTACACTTATCATTCTTCTTTACAAATATAACAACATTCACATTCTGGGTACTTAACATCCTCAATGAAATATGCCTTTTTCATCTTGTCAACCTCCTCTTGGATGGCCATGTTCTTCTCTTGGTCGAACACACGGTGCTTCTGTTTGACAAGCTTCGCATCCTTCACTATACTGAGCTCGTGGAAGAGGATATCTGAGTCTATCATAGTCATGTCTCCATGCAAACATGCTCTTCCTCTACCTCAGAAAGTCATCCAATTCCTTCTTGAAGCTAGGATTCAATATTGACCCAATATGAACTGTCCTCTTTGAGTGCTCATCGTTCAGAATAATCGATTTAACCTGCTCCACAACCTCACCTGTGACCAGCTTATCTTCCTCTCGGGGATCTAAATTTTTTATTCAATAAGTAGTGGTCAGCTTCTTCTCCTCTTCCTGCTCTGTAAAGGTATAATAACATTCGCATGTTTTTACTTACTTCCCCTTGACCACACCAACTCGATAGTACATAAGGAATTTTAAGTATTAATGGACAGTGGATGATACGACTTCAAACTTCTTCAGACCTATCCTGCCAAAATAATATTGGAGGCCGAGTAAAAATTCTCCCCCAGGAAGATGAAACGTATTATCTATGTTCATTTGGTAGGCCATGTGGCGACGATAAGTTTAAGATCGATTGTTCCCAAGAGGAATACTTTCTCCCTTGAAAACTTAATGAGAGGTCAGTAGTTTACCTCTAACTTCATATCCTTCAACCTCAACTTCTTAAAATAGCTATAGAACATAACATATATCGTTGTCTACCAGAATCCTTGCTACCCG
This sequence comes from Sambucus nigra, assembly GCA_949130495.1. Lineage (NCBI taxonomy): Eukaryota > Viridiplantae > Streptophyta > Magnoliopsida > Dipsacales > Adoxaceae > Sambucus > Sambucus nigra. The sequence goes on along the minus strand of OX422215.1, from coordinate 483,669,867 downwards.
GATTTAATGCACCATTTTAGTGATGATTATATGGTTGTCATGGGGATAAAGTACACCTGACATGTCATCTTCTGAAAAACAAAAAACCGTGTTTGTTTACCTTTCGAGTATGAGACTCCACAGCTTCGGCTAGATTAACCTCCCTGACACGAGCACAAGCCTTCGCCTCGTTAGGTAGGATTTCTTCTCGATTGGTCCATCTCCACCACCAATGTCACCTCCAACTATAAAGTGATAATTAAAAGAAATCATGCCAACGTCATTCAAAGTATCCTTTGGCTTCTTGGGCACATCTTGATCATCCTCTGAGTCTTGAACTCGTCCCCTTTTCTTCTCACCCCCTTTATGCAAGGGGAGTTTGATCGTCTTCTTGGTTTTTGCTCATCCTGTCAATCTAATTGGCCATCTTTATCAACATACACCGTCCGTTTGCCTCGTCTGATTAGATTTTCAATCTCGTTCTTCAAATCTAGGTAATTATTAGTGTTGTGGTCGTGATCCTTATTAAACTCACAGTGTTTACTTTTATCCCTCCGATTTAGTGGAGCTTTTAATTTACCTGACCATTTCAGGTTATTGCTTCCTCAAATCTCATCGAGGATGTAGTGCACTCCTACGATAAGCGAGTTATACTCATCATACTTCTTCGGCATATCTGACTTCTTGTTGTCCTTAGACTTTTCCTTTTTTGAGATATTGGCAACGTCGGACTTAGCGTGGCTCAACTCCTCTATTGTTATCTCTTCTTCAGCATTCATAATTTTCCCAGCTTTGGCCAAAACTCTTCATTATGATCAGCGGTTCCTTAGCTAGTGCCCAACTTAACTTTCCAGGCAATAAACTGGTCACAATCTTTGTGATCGCTATCTTCTCATCATAGTCAATTACTTCAATATTTCTGATATTAAAGCGTGTGATAAAATCCCTAGTCGTTTCATTTGTTATATGATGAATGCTTAACAAGTGAGCCACCCTCTTGCCTGGCTTTATAATGAAACATAAATTGCAGACAAAGAGATCGATCAGCTACTGAAAATTTGAGATCTTCCATCTTGGTAAACCATTATACCAAATTTGGGCTGACCCGGTGATGGTGTTGGAGAATGCCCTGCTGCGTATTTTATTTAGGATGGAATAAATGTCTAAAGCATCCTCGTACTGCTCCACAGGCAGCATAGAATCTGATTTTCCATCCTATTTGGGAATAATGATAGGCGATTTGAATTTTACGGGCATTACATAACCCACAATGGATGCTATGAACAGTGAACCTTGAACGAAACCCCTTTGCAAAGGGTTCTTTGTCTTTATAATCTTACCCAAACGATTCTCTAGGATTTAGATAAACCCCTTTGAGAGTTGTTCTTTCTTCTCAGCTTTAACTAATCTGTCTTTTCTACTCGGCCTTAGCTTTTAACTTATCTCTCATTATGAGAAGTTTGTTTGGCTTTGATCGACCCTCGCACGCTTAGTCTTGAACTGGTTGAGCATTCAACCCTTTTGGTCTAGGTTCTCCTAGGTTCTTCTCTGTACTCCCTAAGCTCCCTCGGATCTTGGTATTAATGGGTCGTCGCAACTCTTGGGCCTAGTCGATTAAAGGCAAACCCTCTGTTGATCCTTTCCAAAATGCTTGGGTGTTCCCGGGAGTAAGTTTGTTCATCGTCATATCCACCTAACCTGATGGTGGATGTCTGACGTGACTGAAAATGTGTCTAAAGTGCGTGCTTATATAGGCTCAAGTACAAGCCTGTCAAGTGAGTAATTAACACGGTAAGACGGGTTCAATGCTCAGGTAATTCAGATGAAGGCTCGTAACGACGAAGGAAAGGAGACTAGCCCTAAACTGATTCGAGAAAAAAAATGAAAAGGTGATAAATTTTGGAATTGAATTCTACTATCTAAATGAAAACTAAAATTAAAATTAATAACGAAACTAAGTGCGAAAAATTAAAACTATTGCATGTGCTTAGCTATAAGTGATAACAGTAGGTTGTAATACAATCCCCCAAACCCTAGTATATTTACTGGATATAAATCTAGCTTTTTAATTTTATAATTGATTAAACCCGCTCTTTAGTAATCTCAAGCATTACATATATGAGCGTAATAGCCCTCATCATACATAATCAAGAGAAAGATTAAAGTGGTGCCGAAATAATAAACAGGCGTGTCGCATCCTCAAACACCTCGATTACCTAGGGTAAACGACATTAAAAGACCTACGACGGTTGTGATCACTACACAACACGATTCAATCATTATTTAATTCGAAGACTAATTTTTTTATACGTGCAAATTACATTGGGTTCGGTTTGATGAGTGCATTATTTTTCATGAATTATGTTCAAATCTAGGCCTTGTTAGGCCCGTTGTATCATAAATAATGAGCTTTTAGAGTCTTTTTCATAAATTAAAAGAAAAATGCAAGTTTAAATAAAATTCGAGTTAAAAATGTGATTTTAATAACTGTAGAGGGTGAAACTATAATTTTAGAAATTTTATGGGCTTGGAAATGATTTTTAAATGTTTATCAAGGCAAAATAAAGTTCTCCTTGAAATTTGGTTGAATTCGGAGTTAAAATGAAAAAGTTATGAATTTCGGGCTCTAAAATGCAAAAAAGGATAAATTGGTAATTTCTTAAATTTTAAGGGGGTGAATTTCATTTAATATAAGTTATTTTATATTTTTACAGGTACCTTTGAAGTTTGCTGAAGATCGGAGGTCATTTGGTGAAGATATGAAGATTGTGGGAAGAATTGAAAGAGGAAAAAAATATTGGGGTGAAAGCATGAAAAAATGAAGTTAGGAAACGAGTTTTGGTTATAATTGATTGCATCAATTATAGAATTGAAGAAGGCTGCTAACCTAGAAGGTCAGGGGTTCGATTCTTCCTCCTGACCCTTAATTTTTTTGTGAAAAAAAAAAACAGGGCTTTTTCATAAGCCAAATGCCACATCCAAACATGGCCTTAAGGCCATACATCTACAAATAGCCAAAGTCGTATGAGATCATTCCATATATGACATTTTCAACATCAGATAAACACTAGTCAAAGGAGCCACCAATCATAAATAAACCCCCATGGTTTTAGTCCGTAAAATACCTTTTAAATTGGTTTTGAATTTTAAAATTCATTTTTACCAATTAAAATAGGTGCTTTATACCCATCCAAATACCCTACCCCTAAGCCTATAAATAGGACCATTGGGTTCATTATTTAGGGAGATAATTGTATAGAGAGCTTTGATAGATAGTTTTTGGTTCCTTAAGATTATATTTTTAGTGAGGGCCACCAAGAATTATTATTTTATGGGAGAAGTTTTGTCCACATCAATTGTAAGACTTGATTATTTTTATAAGTTGATTTATTAATGAGAATTAATATTCATTCTTACATTTTCATTTTGTCTTCAATTATGCTAGCTTAATTTCTTTACTAGGACTAGGTGAAGTTTATTGTGTTTGATTAATATTGCATATAGTTTAAATTCATCTTTATTTCCCGACATGTTCTAAAAGTTTTAAAAATTCGGTATTCATTTTAAAGCGACACGGGAATGTGTTTTAAAACCTTCAAGATTGTTTTGTCAAATCAAGTTTTGAAATTTAAAAAAAAAGTAATTTTTGATAGATTATGCTTGCACCTTGATTGTTTTGATAGTCCATGCTTAAATACATTTGCGAACTTTAAAACTTGTATTTTTTAAGGGACTATGGATTTTAAGCGTCTAAATTTAGAGACGTTAAATTTTATTGTTAACTTAACGATGTTATCTTCCGAATTAAATATGATGAGAGTCAGTTTAATTTTGAGTTATAAAATTGGGAATGACGAGTTTAAATTATTGCATAATATTAGTTGAACATGATAAATGGATCCAACGTCCTATTTTCACGCTCACTTTATTATATCTCTCGTAGTCACACTTTATATTTGTGTTAGTTTAGTTTAATATTACATCTCATCTCTAAAACCATTTTATCTAGTTGGACAGTCATAATTACTTTGAACAAAAAATTGGCAAATCTCTTTGGGTTCAACCCATACTTACACTCGCTAATCTATAATGGCTCATGCACTTGTGGTATTTTTATAAGTTAACAAACAAGTTTTTGGGGCCGTTGTCGGGAATTTGTTCGATTTTTTTTTAAAAAAAGGTGCCGACTTTCGAACTAGTTTTTTTTAGTTTTTGTATTTTTGTTAATAAAAAATCATTAAAAAAAAGAAGAAATTTCTGGAAGAAAAAAATCAGCAACAATATTTCTATTTTTCTGGGTAAAAACAATCAGATTTATGTTTTTTTTTAATAAATAGCACTTTTAGCACTAGTTTATCCTAAAATACATAAAAATTTGAAAAAACTTGAAAAAAAATATTTTTTCCTGGAAAGTTCCAGATTCGTTTTTTTCAGTATAATGGACCCTAAAAAAAACTTTTAAAAAAGTCTAAAAATTCAATTTTTTCCCTGCAGTAATTTTGTTTTTTTCGAGTATTAAAAAAAATTATTTCATAAGTGTGCTTTGTTTTTATTGTGTTAAATACACCACTAGTGCAAGTGTCTTGTTTTTTTTTCTTTTCTCTTCTTTAGTTTTTTTTTTTGTGTGTCGCACTTGACGTTTGGTGTAGTTCTTTTTTTTTCAACAGCATATTCAAAAAAAAAAGTGAAGAAAAATTCAAAATAGTGTTAACGGTGTGCGAACGTGAACAATCCAAATGTTGACCGTGTTTTGAGGTACCGACAAAGAGGATCCCTACCTTGATATTCAGGAATTCTAGGAGATTGGTGGGACCATTAAGTATCAACAACTCACTAATGAGATTTTCAAACTTAAATTGTCCCCGTTCTCGTTGAAAGACAAAGCCAAGAGTTGGTTTAACTCGTTAACATCCGAATCCATCACCACTTGGAACCAAATGAGTGTCACTTTCTTGCAAAAATTCTTCCCCAACCAAAAGACGGCATCGATACGCCATGCAATCTTTACATTTAGCCAAAAGAAGGGAGAAGCCTTGTGGATGTATTTGGAGCGATTCAAGGACTTGCTACTGCAATGTCTGTACCATGGGATTGAGATGGGGCGCCAAGTCTAAATTTTGTATGAGGGACTCAATTGTGATACTCGAACTATGGTCGAGTCTCTATGTAATGGTGATTTTACTGAGAAAAATGAGGTTGACGTGTGGGTATTCCTAGAAGCCATGGTAAAAAAGTCCCAGCAGTGGGCACCCAATAGAGAATCTAGGTCCACTACGTCCAATGAGGGTTTCTCTCACCAAGTCGAACAAAGTTATGATTTCAATACCAAAGTGGCCACATTGTCCCGACATTTAAAAGCTTTAGAGACGAGTAAAGAGGGTAAAAGAACCGTACCTGCGGCCATTCAACATGTAGGTTCCCCTATGTGTATATTTTGTGATGCATTCGACCACTTAGTCGAGAATTGCCCCTCCCTTTCGGCCCACAAGGCACTCACCGATCAAGTCAATGCCCTCTATCAAAATAGGCCAAAGTATGACCCATATTCCAATGCATATAATTTGGGATGGCGAGACCACCCCAATCTTTCATGGTCCAAGGGTCAATACCAAGGAAGTGGAGGTCAATCTTCCGATAACCCACCCCCGGGTTTCCAAAATAATGCCACCGCACCCTCGAATCCCTCATCCCAAATGATCCAATATTTAGAGGATTCGATGAACCTTCATTCCTAAAGTACCCTTCAATTCCATCAAACCACTCAAAATGTCCTCCAATCCACCCAGCAAAGGATGAACGCGAATACTTAAGCCATTACCAAACTCGAGGTTCAAATGAGCCAACTAGCTAACGCATTGAGTGATAGGAATAAGGGAACATTCCCGAGTTAGCCCGAACCCAATCCAAAAGGTAACATGCTTAGGGGTCATTTAGTTGGTTAACACGACACGAGCATGTCACACACCCAAGAGAATACGAAAGCCATCATCACACTTAGATCCAGTAAGTAAGTAGAGAAAAATATTTCACCGTCTGTCGAGAGTGAAGCCGAGAAATGTAAATAGAAACAAGATCCACCCGTGGATCTAACTTCCTCCTCACCCTCACCTTCTGAGCCATCTGTAGATACCTATGTCCTAAAAGCTCTGTTTCCCCGGCGTTTGGTGCCCCAAAAGAAAAAGGCGCAAGTTGATAAGATGTTGGAAGTATTCAATCAAGTACAAATCAATATCCCACTGCTTGAGGCTATTCAACAAGTCCCATCCTACGCCAAATTTCTGAAGGACCTTTGTACCTTCAAGAGAAGTGCCAACGTACCCAAGAAAGCTTTTCTTACCAATCAAGAAAGCTCGGTCATTTCTTATCGAACTCCCATCAAGTATAAGGATCCCGGTACTTCGACGATCTCTATCAAGATAGGGGAGCACCTCATTGAGAAAGTACTTCTAGATTTAGGAGCAAGCATGAATTTTCTTCCATACACCGTGTACGAGAAATTAGGTTTAGTGGAGTTAAAATTGGCTAGGATTACCTTGTCCTTAGCCGACCGTTATGTGAAAATCTCGAGAGGTATTTTTTAGGACGTCTTAATTAAAGTGGGTGACTTTATATTTCCTGTTGACTTTTTTGTCTTGGACACCCAATAAATGCAAAATCATATTGCACAAATCCCTGTTATTTTGGGTCGTCCTTTGCTTGCCAAATCTCATGTCGTCATCGTCTGTCGTAGCAGCCAATTGAACCTATCCTTTAGGAACATGACTATGGACCTTCATGTGTTCAATTTGGCCAAATAACCACCCGATGATGATGAACCCATGGATGTCGACATGATTGATAGTATCATCCAAGAGACCTTCGAGCAAACTTATAATGACAACCCTTTAGTAGCTTGTCTTGACTTTTTTGGGTCTGAATTTGATGTCGGACAGTCCATCGAAGAAGTCAACGCCCTCCTAGACTCTACCCTTCTCATGGAAGTAGGAAGTTGGAAGTATAAGCCTGAACCCCTCTCACTTTCCACGTCACCTATTCCTCCCTCGATTGAGAAAGCTACCGAGCTTGAATTGAAGCCACTGTCTGAAACACTCGAGTATAGGTTCTGAGGATCTTATGAATCCTTGCATGTTATCATCGCGTCTGACATAGATAAATAATAAGAAAATAAATTGTTACATGTTCTCAAAGAACACAAGGAAGCCATAGGATGGACCATAGCCGACATTAAGGGGATAAGTCCCTCGGTGTGCATGCATAGGATACACTTATGAGATGATGCTAAAAATTCCCATGAATCATAACGTAGACTTAAACCAATATCAAGGAGGTCATCTGAGCTGAGGTGCTAAAATTGCTCGATGCGGGTATCATTTACCCCATCTCTGATAGCCAATGGGTCAGTCCCGTTTAAGTTGTCCCAAAGAAATCCGATGTTACGATGGTGAAAAATAATGATGATGAGTTAGTACCTGATGATGCTCAGATTAAGAAACACCAGATAAGTGATAATGAGCTCAAACAGTGATGGCCATGGAAGCCATGGAGATATGTATGTATGTATAAGTATATAGAAGAAGGTGAGTATAATAGGAATAAGATAATGATGTATAGTGGTTCAGCCAATTAGGCCTACATCCACTGTGAGTGTGTGATCCACTAAGTATGGGCCCTAATGGTCTTATATACAATGCACATAAGCTCACTTTCTCTCTCTACTGTGTGTACAAGCAGAGTTTCAGCTAGGGTTATAATTATCGATCGATCTTCTGTAGGGTTGTAGGTGACAAGTATATATAGGTCTTGGGGGGTGTAGTGGACCCCCCAAGTATGCATAGTGCATGTGAATGATGATCTAGCCAACCCCCTATTGACACCTATAGACGCCACCTGTGACTAATGATGACATAATATTCCCTCATGTGAGGGTGTGATATTTTTATAACGGTCATCCACGTGCCATATGAGCCTCACGCGCACTGTTCCACGCGTCTCCCAAACTACGTGTTGTGATGATGTCACCCTCGGCCTATGATATGAGGTCGAGGGCAAAGTTCCCTCTGGCAGCGAGTCTCACCTAATTTAGGCCTCATACTGTTGTACCCTCGGAGGGTCGTCTGAGCCTGATGGTGGGTTGGCCCCCTGGAGGGTCGTCTGAGCCTGATGAAGGGTCGGCCCCCTGGAGGGTCGTTCGGTCCTGTTGAAGGGTCATCCCCTTGAAGGGTCATCCGGGCCTGATGAAGGGTCAACCCCTTGAAGGGTCGTCTGAGCCTGATGAGGGGTCGACCCCTTGAAGGGTCGTCTGGGCCTAATGAAGGGTCAGCCCCTTGAAGGGTCATTCGGGCCTGATGAGGGGTCGGCCCCTTGAAGGTTCGTCTGGGCCTGATAAGGGGTCGGCCTCTTGAAGGTTCATCTGGGCCAGATGAAGGGTCGGTCCCTTGAAGGGTCGTCTGGGCCATGATGAGGAGTCGACCTCTTGAAGGGTCGTCTGGACCATGATGAGGGGTTATCCCCTTGAAGGGTCACGAGACCATCTTGGGCTCGTCTTGGCAGAAGGCTCCCTCAGCCTGGCCGAGGGTATCTATGGGTATATCAATCACCCCCAACCCTTAGCCATAGATGATGCTGAGATGGCTGAGGGATAGTGCTGCTTTTGAGACACGTGTATGGTCTGTGTGATGAGTGACATTTGTCAAGCTGATGTGACACTTAGGCAGATATTCATTGTTGTTCCAATTTCTAAGGCGTGGAGGCTGTACACCTGTCGTAGGACTTTGTGCCCTAATGATGCCCTCATCGTGGGCCATGTTTTGCCTTGGTTTATGGGCCCATTCATCAGCAAGGTATTTAAGCAATTTTTGAAATCATTTCTTTTCTTCTTCTTCTTCACGCCTGAACTCTCTCTCTCTAGCTTCTCAACTTCTTAAAAGCTCCATAGCCATTTTTGCGATTTCTGCATCAGGCCTCGCTGTTCATTCTCAGGTAATCCCTCTGAGCCATTGCCCTCTTTATATTCCATTACTATTTACACCTCGACTAGTTTAGGTCTGTAGGACTAGACTTTTCTTTAGCTGTCTCATAATTTTTCAGCATTCTTCTCCGGTGGCTAGTTCTTGAATGTTCTTGATAAGAACCCTTTAATTCTATAGTTTTGATCAAAAAGTCCAACCTAGTCAACTGTGAGATTGTTTGTGGTTGGCTTAGCCAAGTTCTTCTAAGTGTAGGGTCTTCCCCTTAATGATTAGGAGGATTTACAGTTCAGCTGAGGAGTTTCCATCCCTGAGAGAGAAGTTCTTCATAGAGATTAGGCGAATAGAGGAAGAGGAGGAGAGAAGACGAGGGGTCGACCCTAATTGGGTACAACCCATTTTCCCCATTCCATTAGCCACTATCATACCCCCCAAGTCCTGCAGTTCGTCTTGTCGGCCAGCTGAGAGTCAATCGTCCGAGGGAGAAATGGATTAGAGAGCATCATTATCGACAGGTGCTGGCCCTTTTGGGAGGGGAGAGACATCCACTCTCAGCCCAGGCAGACAGGCCGAGGGCACAGCACCTTCTGAGGCTGTCCATGTAACAGTGTTGTCTCCCTTTGAATTTCAAGTAGCCTTTCAAGGTGGTCCCCCAGAGGTTGGGGGATCTGGGGACGAGGGAGATGAGGATGACAATGAGGATTCTTTTGATGGCGATGGTACACAAGTTGACACTTTGACTGCTTCCACTTATGCATCGTCAGTCAAAGACCGTGATCTCTTACTATGGAGGCACCTCTTCGGCATACAACCCAACATAAGCATGAGGGTTCCCTCTGAGTCTGAGAGAGTCTTTGAGGGTGATGAGGGAGAGGTCACTATATATGAACAGATGTTAAAGGTCGGTGTTAGGTTCCCTCTGCAACCTGCCATAGTTAATATATTGTCAGCCCTCGGCGTTGCCCCCTCTCAGCTTCCTCCCAACTTCTGGAGGACTATCCTTGGCTACATATCCTTATGGAAGAATACCTTTACAGACGAGCCTTCAGCCGATCTGTTCTTGGCTTGTTATAATATCACTTCCTCATCCAAGCAGCCTGGGTACTATCATCTGGGGGTGAGGAAGTCTGATAAAAAACTCCTCCATATGGCACAAACCTCTAACCACGACTGGAAGAAGAGATTTTTCTTCATATCTGGGGAATGGGAATTTTCTGCCGAGAATCAACCTTTGGATGATGGTTCGAGGGTTCTAAGGAGATGGTCTAACCCCTCGATGAAGGTTAGGTCAGACCCCGAACTTAGTCTGGATGAAAAGGACATAGTCGAATATCTGAGAGAACGAGGGAAAGGGGGTGAACTTGCAAAATTTGAAGATCTGATGACCCCTTGGTTCCTCAAAGAAGCTGTTCCGAGGGTCATCCCCTTGACAGAGCTATGTGAGTTATTGTTATTTTTTGCTCAGTCTTTGCTTTTTTCCAAGTGTTCCATCTTTGCCTCTATATTTTTTTAATGTGTCATCTTCTTTTCAGGTCGTCCTGCAGGTATCTCTGATTTTCTCTGGGAAATGACTACCCCAAGCTTATTATTTGGCCTAGGCAAGAAGAAGGGGAAGGAGCCTCAATAGGCTCCGAGGAAGTCGAAGGCCGTGGGGCCGACACCTGTCGAACCTTCCGCCGAGGGTTCTAAAATAAAAGGTCTTGAAGTTCCTATTGACCCTCGGCCAGATTCGAGGACGAGGGCGAGGGTGGAGTCATCGGAGGGGACTGGATCTTCCTCCAGCATGGGGGCTTTCTGATCCCAAAACTTAGCATTTTTTAAGGCTGAGTCATCTTCTCTGATTGCCAACCTCAGGGTGGCCAAAGCTTCCATGTTCTCTGCCCCCTCGGCCGTCGACTACGATTTCCTGTCAAAGATGCCCCCGGCCAAGGTGTATGACTATGGTCTGCACACTCTTACCCAGGTATTTGCTCTTCATTTCCTTAGTTGAATTCTTTCACAAACTGTTTCCTCGGCCTCTTAACAATTTTCTTTTTCTTATGCAGTTTGTTTGTGCTTTTACCTCGGCCACTAAGTGGATGGCTGAAAACTAATAAAAAATTTATGAAGTCGAGAGGGTTATTCAGCATGAGGCTGATCTGCAGTCAGAGCTTGAGACTGCAAGGGATGAATTGGAGAGTTCTAGGACTGAACATGCAAGGGTCCTAGACGAGCTGACAAAGCAGCATGATGCAGGCCTGGAGGCCAAGGACTTGCTTCTTAAAGAGAAGGATGAGGCCTTGACCAACTTGAGGGTTCAATTTAAGGATGATCTTGAGGGAGCTATAAAGAAAGCCAAGGTCGACGTTGTGGATGCCTACAAACTCTCAGATGAGTTTTAAGGCTTCGATCTTAAATACTTAGAGAGGGGGATTAGGACGGCATGTCGTTGGGTCGTCCTTAAGTTCGCTGATGCAGTATCATTTGCCCGCCCCTCTCTTGAGGCAGTCCAACTTGATGATCCCCTTATCGCTTAAGTCTTGGCTCAGGTGGAGTCCCAAGTGCACGCCGAGGGTACTGGCACGTCTGAGGATCGGCCAGTCTTGGTCACTAAGGAGACTCCTCTTATCGATGTTGAGGCCATGCCCTCTGATGCCGCTCAATAGGGTGGCTGTCTGTAGCCAATACCCTCTTCATGTACTCCATTTTTGTACTTTACTTTTGTTGGTCAAACATAATATTTGTAATATAATGCCTCTTACTATCTTCTATGCTTATCTCTTGTATGCCTTATCTTGTGATGTTTTTAAATTAATAATCTCACCAACTCCTCCCTCGTCTTTCTTGAGGTAAATGAGGGGTCATCCCCACCATTTTCCCTCATTATAGCCGAGGGTGGTTTTTAACCAACCAAATGGTTTTTCAATTAATTCCCCCCTCGTCTTTCTTGAGGGTAAATGAGGGGTCGCCCCACCATTTGCCCTCATTATAGCCGAGGGTGGTCTTTAACCAACCTAATGGTTTTTCAATTAAGTCCCCCCTCGTCTTTCTTGAGGGTAAATGAGGGGTCGTCACCACCATTTTCCCTCATTATAGCCGAGGGTGGTTTTTAACCAACCAAATGGTTTTTCAATTAATTCCCCCCTCATCTTTCTTGAGGGTAAATGAGGGGTCGTCCCCACCATTTGCCCTCATTATAGCCGAGGGTGGTTTTTAACCAACCTAATGGTTTTTCAATTAAGTCCCCCCTCGTCTTTCTTGAGGGTAAATGAGGGGTCGTCCCCACCATTTTCCCCCATTACAGCCGAGGGTGGTTTTTAACGAACCTAATGGTTTTTCAATTAAGTCCCCCCTCGCCTTTCTTGAGGGCAAAGGAGGGGTAGTCCCCACCATTGACCCTCATTATAGCCGAGGGTGGTTTTTACCAATTTAATGGTTTTTTTCTTCTTTTTTTTCCAATCAAATCCCCCCTCGTTTTTCTTGAGGGCAAAGGAGGGGCCGTCCCCATCATTGACCCTCATTATAGCCGAGGGTGGATTCCACCAACTTAATGATGTTTTCAACTAAGTCCCCCCTCGTCTTTCTTGAGGTCAACGGAGGGGTCGTCCCCACCACTGACCCTCATTATAGCCGAGGATGGTCTTAACGAGTATCACCCCAATCGCACTAGAATTAATCAAACACAACGTGAGGGACCATTCTCATTAATATTCCAAGTGTTCTGTTGGAGCAACACATTCATTACAACTATGTTCTGATAGGACTTTACAAAATTACTGATAGTATTTCTTCAAATGGTCTGCATTCCAGGGGTTGGAAAAGGGTTCCCCTTCTAGGTTTTCTAGTCTATAGGTTCTAGGAACCACTTCATCGATGACCCTATATGGGCCATGCCAATTTGGGTGGAGCTTGTTGGGGTTCTGCCAAGTCTTTTTTAGGACTAAGTCCCCCACTACAATTGGCCTCTGCTCCCTCTGGTTGTAAAACCTTGTAGTCCTCTGCTGGTAGGCGGCTTGCCTTATCTCGGCGTCATCCCTCCTTTCCTCAATATGGTCTAAGTCAAGTCTCCTCTCTTCCATATTTCTCTGGGGGGTCATACATTTGGACCTTGTGAGTAGGAAACCCAATCTCGGTGGGGATGACGGCTTCTGAGCCATAAGCTAGCATGAACGGGGTTTCCCCTGTAGTGGTCTTTGCCATCGTCAAGTAGGCCCACAGTACAGCATATAACTCTTCAACCCATCTTTCTTTTGCCTCCTCAAGTCTCTTCTTGATCCCATCTAGGATTGTCCTATTTTTAACTTTCGTTTGCCCATTGGCCTAAGGTCGGCCTGGGGTAGAGAAGAATTATTTGATACTCACCCTTTTATAGTACTTTTCTAGAGATGTATTCTTGAATTGGGTCCCGTTATCAGAGATGAGGGTGTTGGGGAGACGATATCTGCATATAATATTTTTCCAGATGAACTGGAAGGTCTTCTGCTCTGTGATCGTTACCATCGGCTCTGCCTCCACCCATTTTGAAATATAGTCAATTTCCACGATGAGGAACCGATAGTTATTGATGGCCCTAGGCAAGGGGCCTACCAAGTCGATCCCCCACACTGCAAATGGCTATGGGGATGTAATGGAGGTAAGAGGCTGATGGGGTTAGTGAGGGATGGTGGCAAATTTTTTACATTTGTCACACTTTTTTACATATGCAGTGGCATCTTCCCCCAAGGTCGGCCACTAGTACCCTTGGGTTACTATCCTCTTCGCCAAAGACCTACCCCAAATATGGCTTGAACACGACCCCTCATTCACATATTGCAAAATGCGTGGGACTTCGGATGGGTCCACACATCTAAGTAAGGGGAGCAAAAATCCCTTTATGTACAAGATGTCTTCGATGACAGTGAATTTCGCAGCTCTGTATCTCAGCTTCTTCCTTTCTTGCCTTGCTTCTGGCATCTCCCCTTCTTTGATGTATCTGATCAGAGGGTCCATCCATGAAGCTTCCTTAGAAACATTCACGTAAGTGCTAAGTGATCCCTCAGCATCTTCAATAGTTGGTCGAAGTAAAATTTCCACTGGGACTGTCCTCCTGATATTTGTCCTAGTCGCCGAGGCCAACCTAGCAAGGGCATCAGCTCGACCATTATCGAGCCTAGGTACCCTCTTTAATTTTACTTCTCTGAAGCTCTTCAGTAATGACCTTACCTTCTCAAGGTACTTGGCCATACGCTCATCCTTAGCCTCGTAGGCTCCTAATATCTGATTCACTACTAGCCTTGAATCACTATGGACCAAAATCTGGTCGACACTAAGAGACTTGGCCAAGGAGAGGCCTGCTATCAAGGCCTCATATTCAGACTCATTTTTGGAGGCTTTGAAGTTGAACCTCAGGGCGTACTCAATGTCTGTACCATCGGGTGCTGATATTATAAGTCCAGCCCCACTTCCACTGTCGCAGGAGGACCCGTCAACGAAGAGGCTCCACACAGACTGATCTTATGAGAAATTTCCCTCGGTGAGGGACCCCTGTCTAAAGATATATCTTCCCTCTTCTTTTTTGTCCACTTTTCCTCTAGCGGTGCTTGTCTCAGCCTTGTCTGCGGGTATGTCGATGAGTTTGCCTTGCAGGGCATCTGTCTTCTCGAAGCTCTCATCTTCAGCTTCATCGTCTTCCCAAGTAAATTCAGCCATGAAATTTGCCAATGCCTGCCCCTTAATGGAAGTCCTGGGTTGATACACAATGTCAAACTCCCCCAGCTCTATATCCCAGGCAATTAACCTCCCTGATTTTTCTGGCTTATGTAAGACCTGCCTAAGAGGAGAGTGAGTGAGGATGACCATTGTATGGGACTGGAAGTATGGCTTCATCCTTCTTGATGCATGGATCAAGGCATAGTCTAACTTCTCCCTCCTTGGGTATCTTTGCTCTGCCCCTGGAGTGCCTTACTGTTGAAATACACAGGCTTCTGTACCCCTTCTTCGTCTCTCATAATGGCTGCGTTGATGGCTAATTCAGAGACGGCCAAGTACACATGTAGCTGTTCGCCCTGCACTGGTCGTGACAATAGTAAGGGAGACCCTGGGTATGACTTTAGCTCCATGAAAGCCTCATCACACTTCTCACTCCATTCGAAGTCCTTTCTAAGAATTTTGAAGAATGGTAAGCACATGTCTGTGGCTCTGGACACAAACCTATTCAGAGCAGCAACTCGCCCCGTGAGCCTCTGAACGTCTTTAATGGTCTTGGGGGTCTTCATTTCTATAAGGGCCTTTATCTTTTCAGGGTTGGCCTCGATGCCTCTTTGGTTGACAATGAACCCCAAGAATTTCCCTACTCCGACCCTGAAGACACACTTGGTCGGGTTGAGCTTTATTTGGTACTTGTCCATTGTATTAAAGGTCCTCTCAAGGTCAGCCACATGATCCTTAGCCTTCAAACTCTTAGTCAGCATGTCATCTACATAGACCTCCATAGACTTCCCAATTTGGTCTTCAAACATTTTATTTATAAGGCGCTGATACGTTGCCCCTGCGTTCTTTAGGCCAAAGGGCATGACCCTATAGCAGTATGTCCCCTTATCGGTAATAAAAGTTTTCTTCTCCGAGTCTTCAGGGTTCATAAAGATCTGGTTATACCCTGAATAGGCATCCATGAAGGTCATGAGCTCATGGCCTGCGATAGCGTCTACCATCTGATCAATACGGGGGGGAGGGAAGCTGTCTTTGGGATAATGCTTGTTGAGGTCGGTGAAGTCTACACACATTCTCCACTTCCCGTTGTCTTTTGGGACAATGACGGCATTGGACAGCCATTCGGGATAGATGACCTTCCTAATAAACTCTGCATCTTCCAGCTTCTTGACCTCATCCTTAATGACCTCATACTTCTCTCGAGAATAAATTCTCCTCTTCTGCTTTACTGGCTTTGCACCCTCTACCACGTTGAGCTTGTGGCACATGATTTCGGGGTCAATCCCCGGCATATCTGTATGACTCCATGCAAAGACGCTCTGTCTTCTTCTCAACAGCTTGATGAGGTCTTGATTCGTCACTTTTATTGTATTTTATACCCCGTTAATTTGTACATTCTAGCATTCCCGTGCATGTATTTCTCGGTTCTTATACTCATTTATTCACTAACCCCTGAATTCATCATATATACTTTGTATGTGTCTTTATTGAGCTTTTATAGGTCTCGGGAATGCATATTGGGAAGTTTGGTTTTGATCCGGAGAAGTTTCGTAGACACTTGCACAGTCGGGGGCATTTTGGTAATTTTATCACTCGGGTTTTGATCCCGATTTCTTCACGGAAGTTGTAGACCTTCTTCTTATCTTCACGTGGCCTCCGACGGTGCTTGAATCCGATCTCGAACGAATAAGTTACGGAAGTTTCGGTGAAACATGGGAGAAATAATGCCAAAGTAGTGCAACCTTCCTTTTTGAGCAGGCCCGAATCGATTCGCAATTCAGCCGAATCGATTCGGTTTTAGACAGGGCAACATCTCTACACTTCCGAATCGATTCGGATTTGGCACCGAATCGATTCGGCCCTGCATTTCCAGCTTTCTTCTTATTACTAGTTTGCCATTTTGGTTGGATTTTGGGATATATCCCTTGTTTTTCCTCCTTTGTATATATAGATTACTTTTGTTAGATATTTGGATATATAGAAAACACTCTCTTATCTCTCCTAGGTCAAGTTCATTTATGGTTTTTACCCACTTGTAAAGCTTTTATTACTAGTTGAATTGTGGTTATTAATGCAAGAAAGGTTCATTTACTTCTTCTCTACCTGTTCTACTAGCTTTAATTTGCATTTGATTCCATCTCTTATATTGGTTTGTGTTTAAACTAAAAAACTAACTTATTTATGTTGTTAACTAGCATGTGTAGTTTAGTTTCAATTATGAGTAGCTAGACTTATGATTGGGGATCATAATTCCACCTTGGATGCTTGAACTTCTTGTTTAGGGTTTGGTTTATAATTGTTCTAATGGAACTTCATGTGTTGGTATTGGAGTATCATAGTTTCTTAACTTCTCTTGTCATGCAAGGGTTAGTGTTTGAAGCTTTACTACAGACCCAACCCATCTAGCAATAACTAACTAACCCCTAATCCTCCATTGTTGAGTTTAGTCTCTACATGGTTGATGTTCGGACTTAATTAGTTATGCTCGATTAGAATTAATTTCAACCAAGCCCTATAATCCCCTTCTTTGTGAATCCGAGGTGGGAGAATGATCCTCGATCCCTTCAATATCTTGAACTCAAGCTTATCTTAGTTCTTTTCATGGTTCCGTAATTATTACTTAATTAACTGTTCATCAAATAGCATGTTAGTTTAGAGATTACCCTCAATCACTTTTCCAAACTATTAAATCATCTTTTACACTTTAACTTTTGTGACGTTTTGAGAATACCTTTAACCTAATTATGTTCTCTTAGGAGTGTTTCAATCCCTGTGGATCACGATTCCGTACTTACCGGATATTACTTGTTGCGATAGATTTTCACTTGAATCATAAGCTTTATTTAGAGCGCACCAAGTTTTTGGCGCCGTTGCCGGGGATTGGCAACAATTTTAGATTTAAGAAAATCTCTTTACACTATCGTTCCCTGTGGTCACCATGACATCACGGTTTCCAAAAATCAATCCAAAATTCAGTAAATGCAAGACGCGAGTAGTAGAAATTTAAATCCTATTCGTGAACCCTCGTCGTCTAGTGAACCCTCGGATTATAGGAGACCATTACCATGAATTTCTCATTCTAGTTCGATCTCGTCTTTTTCTTATACCTGGGCCCACTCCGATCCCACGACCATGACCGACAATGTTAGTGAGCACGGTAGTCAGGGGGTTGCACCCGATCCCCTGTATAGGATCATGCGTCATTATTTGCAACCGGAGAGGGCCACCTCTCCGTCTTGTATCATTTTTCCCTACAATGCCGCGCAATTCCATTTTCGTAATGGAATGATTCAATTACTTCCTACTTTCCACGTCATGGACAGTGAACAACCGTACCTTCATGTTAGAGAGTTTGAGGAAGTGTGCGCTACTTTTAGCGATCAAAACTGTCCTCTAGATGTCACACGACTCAAACTCTTCCCGTTTCCTTAAAAGACAAGGCCAAAACATGGCTTTGGTCTTTAGCTCCTAATTCCATCGGGAGTTGGCGCGAAATGCAAGTGCAGTTTTTGAAGAAATTCTTTCCAACTCATCGCACCAACTCTTTAAAGAGTCAAATCCAAACCTTCGCTCAAACCGAAGGTGAATCATTCGAGAGATATTAGGAGAGATTTAATGAGGTACTTCATAAATGCCCACATCACGGGTTCGAAAAGTGGAGATTAATCTCATTTTTCCACAATGGGCTTACACTTAATGCGAAACAAATGGTGGAGACAATGTGCTCCGGTGAGTTCTTTGGTTTAGATCCCGATGATGCGTGGGCACATTTCAAATATTGTGCCGAGACCACCTAAGCGTGGGATACCTCGGATCCGAACAAAACAAATTCGCGATCTTCGATTCCGTCCTCTTCTAACCCTGGTATGTATCACCTCACTGACGAGGATGAGATGAAAATGAGATTAGATAAATTATCTAAGAAAGTTGAGGAGCTCGACTCAAAGGGTCGAGATCCCATTGTTCAAATTCAATCCGTAATTAAGGAGTTGTGTGCCATTTGCGACACTGATGCTCATTCAACCCAAGAGTGTCCCACTATTCCGGCTCACAAAGTGATCTTCCATGACCAAGTGAACGCTATGGGAGTTTTTAGAAGATCCCAAAACGTTCTCGACCAAGGGTTTAATCCATCTTGGGGTAACCAACTCGGTTACCAATATCAACAATCTCGTCCTCCTCCGCCTCATAATTACCAACAACCGTACATTCAACATCCTCCTCCTCAAGTTGTAATGCAAGGTCCCCCTCCGGGACCACCTTCACCAGTTATACCTGCCTATGCACACCCGAACAAGAGAAGTCTGGAAGAAATTTTTCAATCTTTTATGACTTCTCAACAAGCCACAAATTCTAGGCTTGAAAAAGAAATTTCCAAGTTGGTTGCAGCTTTGAGTGTCCAAGAAAAGGGAAAATTCCCGTCACAACCTCAAGGGCCCATTGGGCAAAATAGCATGAATTTCGATGTTTTTACTCCTTCTTCCGCTCAATGTAGGTCTATGGAACAAGCTAATTCCATCACCACTCTTAGGAGTGGGAAGGTGATTGAAAATCCAATTCCACCTTCCCCGAAAGAATCCGATGAGGTCACAATAACTCCCCGAGAGAGTGAAGTGACTCGTAAAAAGAGAAGAGATAAGTCGCCGACCAAGGAGCCGAAAATTTCAGTCCCTTGTCCATTTCCCGCACCCCACCCTCAAAGGCTCCTTCCCATTGTTAAACCCAACAAAGATCAAGAAATCATGGAGACATTCAAACAAGTAAAAATCAATCTCCCTCTCCTTGACACAATTAAGCAAATCCCTTCCTATAGCAAGTTTTTGAAAGATTTGTGCACCTTTAAGAGAAATCATGTTTCTCGAAAAAAGGTGGAATTGACTGAACAGGTTAGTTCCATTTTCCAACACAACACGATTCCCAAATTTAAGGACCCAGGGTGTCCAACTGTTTCATGTGTGATTGGAAACTTCGCCATTAATCGCTCTCTTCTTGATTTAGGAGCTAGTGTGAACCTTTTGCCGTATTCGGTTTATCTTCAATTGGTCCTAGGAGAACTTAGTCCAACAAAAACTAGAATTCAATTGACCGACGGCTCCACCAAAATTCCACGGGGCTTCTTGGAAGATATCCTCGTCCAGATAGACACCTTTGTGTTCTCGGTTGACTTTATCGTTCTTGATACCCATCCAGTTTTAAGCCCCAACAATCAACCTCCCGTCATCTTAGGACGACCATTCCTCGCGACTGCGAATGCTTCGATAAATTGTAGGAATGGTGAGATGAACTTGTCTTTTGGAAATATGACATTAGATGTCAATATTTTCAATGTGTCACACCTCTCGAGTGATGAGGATGAGTGTGTTAAGGAAGTGAGCTTTGTTGGAGTGGTGTGTGTGGAAGACGATCAAATTGCGAGGGAGGAAATTGAATGGTGTGTGTTAGATGTGTGTTTTGACATGCTAGGAGAGGTTGACATAGGAGAAAACCATGAAATCGGGGATGAATTAGGCAATTATGATTTCACTCCGATTGACGACTCTATCATATCCGAAATTGACATTTACATAGAGTCACCAATCCCGTGTAAGGAGAGTTGCTCGGAGGAAAACAGGGTAGATGATGTTTCTATCGATTTGTGTACCGACCCACCGATCCGTCACTTTAATAACCCATGGCCCCCTCTTTCAAGTATTAATACGGGTTCCAAAACCAAACACGGGTTAAATGGTCGGGTGGTCCATTTTTGATAGGTATCATATCTTTCGATCTAGAACCCGATATAATTGTTAAGTGTGTGAACTTTAGTTGGAACGAAGTCGAAAGAATGGGAAGAATAGGTGTTCACATAGTAAATTACGTCCTAATAATATCTGCGGATTTACAACCGGACATCGTATGCAGCAGCCCCGTTAGCAGGGTTGATTAGGTTTGGTAAATTCTCAATTTTGGTGCCGAGCATCCCCCGGTACGTGTGGGGCTGCATTTTTTTGGTTTCGGACCAGTTACATACATTAGATATATCATATTGGTCCATGAAATCCAGTTGAAGGTGGCCCAATGATCAAATTTCATGAGATTTAGGAATTTAGCAAAGAAGCAAGTTGCAACTCAGTATCCGAATCGATTCGGTTAATCACCGAATCGATTCGACCATTGCCAGTAGCCAGTTATAGGTTTGCAAATCGATTCGGATTAATACCGAATCGATTCGGTAAACCCAAAGTGTCAGGTCTCTTCATCCGAATCGATTCGGCCCTGCCGAATCGATTCGCCCTTAGATAGTGTGGAATTCGAGAGTAGCGAATCGATTCGGTTTAACTACCGAATCGATTCGGTTCACCAAGTCACTTAAAATTCCCTCATCTGTTTTATTTCCTCTTCTCATTTTCTCTTCTCTCTTAACCTTCGAAATCCACCTCTCCCATATCATTTCACTTCTTCCATTCATTTCCACCCTCATGGCTTCCTCATCCAAGGCATCCTCATCTAAGGTAACTAATTCAACCCTCTTAAATTGTATCAAAATTATATTTAGTGTTCTTGGTATGAAAGTAGGGATAAATGGATTCTTGTAAAAACCCACATTTTCTGTATGAAACTCCATATTTTCTCATTGTTTATGATATGAATCCAACAAATACAACTTGTTTATGTTGCTTTGATGATTCAGTTGTATTTGTTGGGGTTGTTTCACATTCAAAATGTCATTTTCACCCTACTTTCCATACATTGCAAACTATATGTTCGATAAAATGCCTCTGTGAAGATTTTGTGCGCTAAAGCTCTATCTTTGCACCTTTTATCGCACATTCTTGTTGAATTATCCTTGTTTGAGTGTGGTGTGTGTCGGTTACGTCTACTCGACCAATTTTTCCCTACGCGCACCCTCCGAACCTAGTTTCCCCAAATTTCACGATTACTTTGATTTTATGCATCGCACTTATGGCGTGTGTATTGAATTAATGTTTTGTAGGTTCCTTCGATCTCCAAGCCCACATCCAATGCAATTTCGGGTCGGGGAGGTTTCGAATCCTTTCGCTCAAAGCAGGAGAGGGACTGGTTCCGGTCTAGTTTTCCTTCAAGTCGCCCAATTGCTATTGAGAGGCCTGTGCAGCTTGAGGATTTCCCCGCCTCTGTTCATCGGTATTTTTAGAAGTTTAATTGGGAAGCCCACCTATGAAGGGGGGTGATGTCAATGAAGAGCATGTTCGTCATTTCTATGCGTCTCTCGTCCCATCCGGGGACGGAAATTTCGAGACTTATGTGCAGGGTAAGCGAATTCCTATTTCAAAGCCTCTCTTGGCTTTGCATCTGACTGGGGCTGATAACCCCGAGGATTTTGATTACCCTTGCTCCGACGAGGGGAAGTTGTCGAATGAGACCCTGATTGCGCGTCTGGCGCCAGGGAATGTTTGGGCTGGGGAAACATTCCCCACCTCTCTTATGCCCGACAACCACCATTTCATCCACCTTGTTGCTGTTAATTCCATCACGCCTACCCAAACTAAGGTTGTTCTTTGCTCCGCCCAGGCCCACTTCCTTTACCATCTTTTAGACGCAAATTCCATAGTCAACCTCCCCGCCTTAGTACTTCAGCGGATGCTGAAGTTTGCTTATTGTGATAAGGGTACCACTACCCTCCCGTGCGCGCAGCTAGTTTCCCGAATTTGTAGAGACGCTAAGTAGGAGGCAGCGGGAACGAATAACATTCCTCGCCTCCCCAAGATGCTTGGAGAAAAGGCCATTGAGAAGAGTTTGGGAAAAGATTATTGGGAGAGGAGGAAAAAGCGTATGTTTGATGCCCCTGATGCTCCTATGCCGTATATTCCGGAAGTGCCTCATCCAGTCCCACCTCCTGCCCCATCTACTGTTGACCCCATTACTTATCTCGGGGTGCGGATGGATGAGTTGCAGGTTGATTTTACCGAGTTTTGGGGCACTTCTATGACGAACTTCGCATCGTTCCGGGCTGACTATCAGCGAGATACTTCCATGATTGCCCGGGCACAGATGGATTTGTTTGCTCATATTCGTGGGGTCGAGGCTTCTGTGCCTCCTTACCTTTATGATCCCTATGCCCCTCGTGACCCCACCGCGCCCGAGTCCTCGAGCCACCATCCGGACCATATGTAGGGCGCTGCCATCCTGTTTTCTCTGCTGCTGATTTTTGTGGTTCTTTATTTTGATTTTTGGGTTTGTAACATTTTAGTTGTGTATTGGTGTGGGGAAGAGAGAGTACATTTAGTGTATTTTTTAATTTTGGTTTTTGTGCCCCATGTACACAACTTGTGATTATTAATGAAATTACTCATTTTCATTTTCATATTTGTTCTTGTATATATCTTTTTTGTATATATTGTTCTTTTTGGTACTAACAAGTAACAGGCATGCCGTTGCGCGTTTCTCGAGTTACTCCTTACGGTGTGACTATTTTCTAACCCCTTTTCCCTTTTTATCCCTACTAACATTGGGGAAAATGTTTCATTCAAGTTAGGGGGTATGGATTACATTTTTGATACCGGTTATCATGTTAGTATTTATTTATTTATTTATTAAAAAAATAAACAAATAAAAAATAAAAAATAAAAAAAATAATAATAAATTTCTTTTTCTCTCATATCTACTATAATTACTTATATGATCGACATATCCTATTGTATAGCTATGAAGCATGCTTCGAGTCATTGATTTATTTAGCCTTTAGCCCGTTATTGTTTGCATTATGAATAGCCTCATAAAATTAAACTGTGATGCTTTGAGCATATACACAAATAATTATTTATGATTTGGTTTAAAGCGTTTCAAAGTCGTTATTTTAAGGCGCATGCTATACCCTTACAAAAGTGAAAATTGAGACTTATCGTCATTTGTGAGCGTATACATCCTATCTATCTCTTTCTTGTCAATGAAATCGTTGTCAATCTCATTTTCTTTTCATTTGATTGCATATTAATTGATTTAACACTTGCGCATGAGTTTCAATGGTGTTTAGTCCCGCGAATCACATGAAACTTTATGAAATGATCATAGGCAATCTTTGTTAAATCACCCATATTAGCCGTGACCTCACCATATATGTTTCCCTAGTCAACCCCTTTGAGCCTAAATACTAGCCTTTCGTTTCATTACCCAAAATCCCATAACCAATTCCAAATTGGAGTTTTAAGCCATACATATTACCTTACATACCTTTGTTTGGAATGTTTCTTGGGATTGAATGATATTGTGTAGTGTGGTTGCAATTTAGGCATATGAGAGTTTGAAAAGTAAAGAAATGTGATGTGAAAAAAGGGAAGAAAAAGAGAAAGCAAAAAGCAAAAGAAAACATGAGAAAAAGAAGGAAAGAAAACAAAGAGAAAGTTGTATATGTTGTGTATATAGTTCAAAAATTCTTGTTACTCTCCCGATGATATATCTAATGCCTTTTTGGAACTCGTTTTTCAATTTTGATATTGCCCGCATTTTTCCATTATCCTGAGTTTTCATCCCGAACACTTTGAGTCCGTATATACATTCCTCCATTTCGTACCCTAACCTAGCCTAAATTCTATACCCTAAAAGTCCCATTTAATCCTAGGGTGATGTGATTCAAAGGTCGAACATTAGCGATAATCTGTTTAAATGATTTTCTCTTGGTTAATATGCGATATCCTTTCATGAGATTGTATTTTTCACTTTTATATTGCGTTCTTCGTTGATGACATGTGCGTGGCCTAGCTTCCCTTTACAATTACTCTTTATGCTAGCATGTCCCGAGTGTGTTACATCCCATTTCTGAGTGTTCCATTTGTTGAGTGTAACAACCGGGGAGAACTTGAGTATGCATGCCTTTGCATTTTTATGGATTTTGAAAGTTTTGCCAAATCTAAATTACCACATGTGTCCGCTTATTTCGCATTTCCATGGTTTCGATTTTTATTGAAGATATTTATTTAATGCCGATAATTATCGTCTTTTGTGTGAGCTTTGTTCACTTTGTTGATAAATTGTGCTTCTTAGATATTTGTTGAGCTACACATTGGTTTTTGCCGTATCATAGTATGAGTTGATTTGATTTTTGTGGGTGTCATCCCTGGAACCCCTCACGAGACCTCACTCGTCCCCTATGGCCACCTAGGGGTTTTTAAACGGCTTATTGCGTATGCTAAATGCAATCGTTCGCCCGCAAAAGAGGCATTTTTCCTTCTATGTACATATTTCTTATATTTTGGTTGCGTTGTTGGCCCTTGTTTCTTCATACTTCATTGCTCGGGACTAGCAATGTATAAGTTAGGGGGTGTGATTCGTCACTCTTATTATATTTTATACCCCGTTAATTTGTACATTCTAGCATTCCTGTCCATGTATTTCTCGGTTCTTATACTCATTTATTGACTAACCCATGAATTCATCATATATACTTTGTATGTGTCTTTATTGAGCTTTTATAGGTCTCGAGAATGCATATTGGGAAGTTTGATTTTGATCCGGAGAAGTTCCGTAGACACTTGCACAGTCGGGGGAATTTTGGTAATTTCAGCACTCTAGTTTTGATCCCGATTTCTTCACGGAAGTTGTAGACCTTATTCTTATCTTCGCGTGGCCTCTGACGGTGCTTGAATCCGATCTCGAACGAATAAGTTACGGAAGTTTCGGTGAAACATGGGAGAAATAATGCCAAAGTAGTGCAACCTTCCTTTTTGAGCAGGCCCAAATCGATTCGCAATTCAGCCGAATCGATTCGGTTTCAGACAGGGCAACATCTCTACACTTCCGAATCGATTCGAATTTGGCACCGAATCGATTCGGCCCTGCATTTCCAGCTTTCTTCTTATTACTAGTTTGCCATTTTGGTTGGATTTTGGGATATATCCCTTGTTTTTCCTCCTTTGTATATATAGATTACTTTTGTTAGATATTTGGATATATAGAAAACACTCTCTTATCTCTCCTAGGTCAAGTTCATTTATGGTTTTTACCCACTTGTAAAGCTTTTATTACTAGTTGAATTGTGGTTATTAATGCAAGAAAGGTTCATTTACTTCTTCTCTACCTGTTCTACTAGCTTTAATTTGCATTTGATTCCATCTCTTATATTGGTTTGTGTTTAAACTAAAAAACTAACTTATTTATGTTGTTAACTAGCATGTGTAGTTTAGTTTCAATTATGAGTAGCTAGACTTATGATTGGGGATCATAATTCCACCTTGGATGCTTGAACTTCAGGTTTAGGGTTTGGTTTATAATTGTTCTAATGGAACTTCATGTGTTGGTATTGGAGTATCATATTTTCTTAACTTCTCTTGTCATGCAAGGGTTAGTGTTTGAAGCTTTACTACAAACCCAACCCATCTAGCAATATCCGCCATTGTTGAGTTTAGTCTCTACATGGTTGATGTTCGGACTTAATTAGTTATGCTCGATTAGAATTAATTTCAACCAAGCCCTATAATCCCCTTCTTTGTGAATCCGAGGTGGGAGAATGATCCTCGATCCCTTCAATATCTTGAACTCGAGCTTATCTTAGTTCTTTTCATAGTTCTGTAATTATTAATTAATTAACTGTTCATCAAATAGCATGTTAGTTTAGAGATTGCCCTCAATCACTTTTCCAAACTATCAAATCATCTTTTACACTTTAACTTTTGTGACGTTTTGAGAATCCCTTTAACCTAATTATGTTCTCTTAGGAGTGTTTCAATCCCTGTGGATCACGATTCCGTACTTACCGAATATTACTTATTGCGATAGATTTGCACTTGAATGATAAGCTTTATTTAGAGCGCACCAGGTCTTCATTGATGTTTGACTTCAGGGTCTTGCCGACTAGGACGGTTTTTCCTGGCTCATCCTCATTGAGGATGATGAATTCTACCTCTTCTGCGGCTTCCCCTTTCTTCAGCTTTGTCTCGTCCCTGGGGTCAAGGGTGTCAATATTGTAAGTGGTTGTTGCCTTCTTGTGCGCCTATCTTTCTTCGGCGGAGTTGAAGTAACATTCCCGTGCTGTCATCTGGTCTCCCTGAACTTCCCCTACCCCGTAAGAGGTTGGAAAT
This sequence comes from Sambucus nigra, assembly GCA_949130495.1. Classification (NCBI taxonomy): domain Eukaryota; kingdom Viridiplantae; phylum Streptophyta; class Magnoliopsida; order Dipsacales; family Adoxaceae; genus Sambucus; species Sambucus nigra. Next base: position 483,643,223 of record OX422215.1, on the reverse strand, counting down.
TTAATCATCTGATGGACCGTAGATGGCACAGCTTCAAATCCCTTGAGGGATACCCTCCCCAGTATAATGTTGTAGGCAGAGAAGACATGTTCATCCATCACGAAGAAGTTGACCTTCTTGGTAAGCCATCTCGGCCACTCGTCCCCCATCCTGAGATCGGTCTCATACATTCCAAGGGGATGAACCCTTTCCCCACTGAACCCAATCAATGGGTGATGGTATGGGACGAGTCTATCACGGCTGAGGCCTAAGGCTTTGAAGCATGGCCAAAACATCACATCTGCAGAGCTACCCCCATCTACCAAGATCCTCGGCACCTCACACCCGTGCACCCTGGTAGTGATGACAAGAGGGTCATCATGTGGGGATAAAAGGCCTTTGAAGTCCATTCTTGATAACCCCACTATCAGAGTATCCATGTCGACCTTCTTTCTCTTTTCTGACTTTGCCTCCAAAGAGGTTGAGTGCACAGTTTCGTCACTGCCTTGGCTTCAGCTACGTGGGCCTTCCTATCTGCGACCTCTGACCCTCCTCCTGCTAGACCCCCAGAGATCATTCCCACACCGAGCAAGATCATATTAAGTCTATTAACAGAGCCGTGGTCGTCTCTTGGAGGGAGATCAAGGTCGTCCTCATCATCAGAAGGGTCGTCCCCTCTTTTTGGAGGATCTTCTCTATATGCATCACCCCGCTTCTTTCTGGGGTCGTCCCCTCGGCCCCTCTTGAAGGCACCTTTGTCAACGTACTTCCTGAGCTTCCCTTCTTTCAGCATCTTCTCAATCTCATCTTTTAGAGCAAAGCATTTGTCTGTCATATGGCCATGGTCTTGGTGAAATTCACACCACATGTTTTTGTTCCTCTTGTTGGGGGTTGCCCTCAACTTCTCAGGACACTTCAGGGACCTATCACTCTTTATCTCATTGAGAATATGTTCACAGCTGACCGTCAGAGGGGTGTAATCAGCGAACTTATCGTCCGTAGACCTCTTCTTCCCCTCTGTGTTCTTCTTAGGGTACTTACCCCCTAAAGTGCCTCCTCTTTCATCTTCATATTTTGTGACCATTGCCTCTTCGGCGTTCATCACCTTTCCTACTGTCGATAGCAATTCATCCATCGTCCTCGAAGGGTATTCAACAAGCTTCCATAACAGCTTCCCCTTTTGGAGTCCTCCAATCAGGGCTATCATAGCTATGCTCTCCTAATAGTCTTCCACCTCTAACTTTTCTTTGTTGAATCTGGCTATGTAGTCTCTTAGACTCTCATTCTTCCCCTGCTTAACATAGAGCAGGTGTGTGGTCTTCTTCTGTGGCCTCACCCCAAAGCAAAAGTTGTGGATAAACCGGTTTGCCAGCTGCTTAAAGCTTTCAATGGAGTTTTTTGGAAGAGACATGTACCAGACATGTGCAGCCCCAGTCAGAGTACCAGAAAAGGCACGACACCTCATCTTATCTGAGATAGAGTATATGTCTGTCGTTGATTGGTACATCCCAATATGGTGGACAGGGTTGGTACTCCCATCATACCTTGGGGTGACCACAGGTGGCTTAAACTTTGATGGCATAGGGAAGTTGACTATCTTCACCACAAAGGGTGAGCCTATGGAGTATCCTCTCTAAAGAGGGTCTCGGATCTTCATAATATCACCGATCTTATCCTCCAGTCACTGGATCGAGTCATTCCACGGCCTCGTAGGGTCGGCTTGGCCGATGTTATCCCCTGCCGCCTCTTTGAGGTGGACGGAGGGTTCTGCAGCGACAGGCCTGCGTCGGCTATTTACTTCCCCCTGACCGTCATGGGGTCGACCATCTGTTGCCTCCCTTCTGGACCTCGCAGCACTCCTTGATCTGGACAACTTTTCTCGCAAGTCATTTACTGGGCTCAGCCTCTCAAAGGCCGACCCCCTGCTCAAGCGATCAAAAGCAGAGCCTCTCGAGCGGTTATCAGGATTTTGCCTTCCACACTTCCCTCTTCTCTCCTAGAGAGGTCGTACAGTATTGTTGGAGACCTCATACGGCTCCCAGCACTCTATGGGGGCCTCCTCTCCCTCCAGATCATCATACATGTCCTCAGGGCAAGGGTTTCCTTGCCTCCCCAGGCGTAGACGCCGGGGGTCAGCAACATCCCTCCGCCGTTGAGGGGGAGGTAAGTCTTTGCGTGGTACCTGGGGTGGTCCCCTGGCCTCATGCTGCCCTGGAGCCGCTGCCGGAGTAATCATCTCAGGTGAGACCCCTGGTGGTCTTAGTATGTTCTGGCTTAGAGCTGTGAACTGCTCTTGCATGATCCGCTGGCTTGCTGCTAGAGACTTCAAGGTTGCCGCCACACCAGCCATCTCAGACTGAGGTGGTGGTGGCTGACTGGAACTAGGTCCTACTCCACTATCCGGTGGAGGAAGTGGTGGTGGTGGCATCTCATGTGCCATGTGTTTAAGCTATGAAGAGTTGAACTGAAGAAAATACTGGTGAGCTTGAGAACCTTAATGGGTCTCCTTCAATGGTGAAACGTCTCCACACAGGGGGAGAGATGGCTCACCACCAGAGTGCCTAGTGAGGTCAAGATATACAAAGGAATATATGTCTTCTCATTCCCCCAGACGGCGCCAAACTGATGATGCTTAGATTCAGCAACACCAGATAAGTGATAATGAGCTCAAACAGTGATGGCCATGGCAGCCATGGAGATATGTATGTATGTATAAGTATATAGAAGGAGGTGAGTATAAGAGGAATAAGATAATGATGTATAGTGGTTCAGCCAATTAGGCCTACATCCACTGTGAGTGTGCGATCCACTAAGTATGGGCTCTAATGGCCTTGGATACAATGCCAATAAGCTCACTTTCTCTCTCTACTGTGTGTACAAGCATAGTTTCAGCTAGGGTTATAATTATCGATCGATCTTCTGTAGGTTTATAGGTGACAAGTATATATAGGTCTTGGGGGGTGTAGTGTACCCCCCAAGTATGCATGGTGCATGTGAATGATGATCTAGCCAACCCCCTGTTGACACCTGTAGACGCCACCTGTGACTAATGATGACATAATATTCCCTCGCATGAGGGTGTGATATTTTTATAACTGTCATCCACGTGCCATGTGAGCCTCACGCGCACTGTTCCACGCGTCTCCCAAACCACGCACTGTGATGATGTCACCCTCAGCCTATGATATGAGGCCGAGGGTAAAGTTCCCTCTGGCAGTGAGTTTGACATAATTTAGGTCTCATACTATCGTACCCTCGGAGGGTCGTCTGAGCCTGATGGAGGGTCGTCTGAGCCTGATGAAGGGTAGGCCCCCTGGAGGGTCGTCCGGTCTTGATAAAGGGGCAGCCCCTTGAAGGGTCGTTCGGGCCTGATGAGGGGTCGACCCCTTGACGGGTCATCTGAGCCTGATGAGGGGTCGACCCCTTGAAGGGTCGTCTGGGCCTGATGAAGGGTCGTCTGAGCCTGATGAGGGGTCGGCCCCTTGAAGGGTCGTCTGGGCCTGATGAGGGGTTGGCCCCTTGAAGGGTCGTCTGGGCCATGATGAGGGGTCGACCTCTTGAAGGGTCGTCTGGATCATGATGAGGGGTCGGCCCCTTGAAGGTTCACTAGACCATCTTGGGCTCGTCTTGGCGGAGGGCTCCCTCGGCCTGGCCAAGGGTATCTATGGGTATATCAGTACCCACTAGGATTCAAATCGGTTGGCGGGTGTGTATTGATTATAGAACATATTAATGTTTTCTCAACGGTTACTCCGACTACAATAAAATTCCCATCGCTCCCAAGGATCAAGAGAAAACCACTTTCACGTGTCCATTTGGTACTTTTGCTTACCGACGCATGCCCTTTGGGTTATGCAATGCACCCACTGCCTTTCAGCGGTGCATGATGAGTATCTTTTCAGATATGGTGGAGCATTTTCTCGAAGTCTTTATGGATGATTTTTCTGTATTAGGGTCTAGTTTTGATGAGTGCCTCCATCACCTCACCCTCATTCTAAAGAGGTGTAAGGAAAAGAACCTTGTGCTTAATTGGAAGAAGTGTCACTTTATAGCCAAACAAGGCATAATGATAGGTCACATCATTTCTAAAAAGGGTATCGAGGTAGATAAAGCTAAAATATATCTCATTGTTAATCTCCCACCCCCTAAAACTGTGCGTGAAGTTCAGTCATTCTTAGGACACGCCGGTTTTTATCAGAGATTTATTAAGGATTTTAGCAAAATCTCTCGACCCTTGTGAAATCTTCTTGCCAAGGACACACCCTTCGATTTCACTAACGAATGTCTTCAAGACTTTGAAAGGATAAAGAAAGAATTGACCTCTTCACCTATTATGAGACCCCCCTGACTGGAGTCAACCGTTTGAGATTATGTGTGATGCTTTTGATTATGCCATAGGTGCAGTTCTAGGTCAGTGTTATGATAAAATTTCTCACGTCATCTATTATGCCAGTAGGACTCTTAATGATGCCCAATAGAACTATTCCATGAGTGAAAAAGAGTTAGTGTTGTTTTTTCTCTTCAGAAGTTTAGGTCTTACTTAATAGGATCCAAAGTTGCCATTTTCACCGATCACTCATCCCTGCGATACCTTTTGTCTAAAAAGTATGCTAAGGCCCATCTCATTAGGTGAATCCTATTATTTCAAGAGTTTGACCTTGAAATTCGGGATAAGATGGGATGTGAGAATGTAGTGCTGATCACTTATCTAAGTTAACCATTGAATCATCTAATAACCTATTGCCACTCAACGAATCCTTTCCCGGTGAGCAACTGATGCTTGTCTCTCAGCTTCCATGGTTCGCCGACAGTGTGAACTATCTTGTGACGAGTGAAATGACACTGCATTGGTCTAAGCAAGATCGTTGCGAATTTTTAAAGGAAGCCAAGCATTTCTTTTGGGATGACCCGTATCTTTTCAAGTATTGTCCCGATCAAATCATTCGAAAGTGTGTACCCGGTCATGAGATTCAAAGTGTAAGCTCTTTCTTCCATGACCAAGCCTGTGGAGGTCATTTCAGTGCTAAAAAGATCGCTACAAAAATTTTGCAGTGTGGATTCTATTGGCCCACTATTTTTCGTGACTCGAACGATTACAATAGGAGTTGTGGCAGTTTCCAACGGTTAGAAAAAATCACACATAGTAACACGATGCCCTTAAATCCCATTCTGATTATCAGGGTTTTTGATCATTGGGGAATTGATTTTATGGGTCCATTCCCAAATTCTTACGGGAATTTTTACATTCTTTTAGCAGCTGATTATGTGTCTAAATGGGTAGAAGCCATACCGTGTAGGACGAATGACTACCACGTGGTGGTAAAATTCATTCGAGAAAATATTTTCTCTCATTTTAGTACGCCTCGAGCCATCATTAGCGATCAGGGAACCCATTTATGTAATCAATCCTTCGAGAGTCTCATGAAAAAGTATTCAATCACGCACAAAGTAGGATGTTCTTATCACCCTCAAACCAGTGGTCAAGTTGAAGTTTTCAATAGGCAAATCAAGCAAATCATCGAGAAAACAGTGAATCCGAACCGGAAGGATTGGTCCTTAATGTTATTGGATGCACTTTGGGCTTATCGCACTGCCTATAAAACGCCACTTGGTATGTCCCCGTATAGGCTTGTCTACGAAAAAGCCTGCCACCTCTCGATAGAGTTAGAACACAAGGCCTATTGGGCTATTAAGACCTTCAATTTTGATTTACCTGCTGCGAGAGAGGTCTGAAACTGCAACTTCAATGAGTTGGAAGAAATTAGGAATGATGCGTACAAAAATGCAAAATTGTACAAAGAGAAAATGAAAATGTTCCATGACAAGTCCATCCTACTGAAGTCATTTGAGACTGGATAGAAAGTTCTCTTGTATAATTCTAGGTTTCATATATTTCCCAGTAAGTTGAGGTCTAGATGGTCCAGTCCCTTTGTTGTTAGGACAATCTACCCACTTTGGGAGGTTGAGATAGAGAATCCTAAAAATAGTGAAATTTTCAAAGTTAATGGTCAAAGGTTGAAGCCATATCTGGAATTGCGAGATCGAAAAGTGGAAGACATTCTCCTCCAAGATCCTATGTACTACGAGTGAACATGAAATTGGGTCATTATTGTATCATAGTTTTTATTTTACAGGAATTGTGCATTGGAAAAAAGTCCCTCATTACGGTAATATCTTTCATATATTTCCCGCCTTTTTAATTTTTGTCTTTTACATTGAGGACACTGTAGAAATTAGGTTTGGGGTACCGGGGTCATTTTTCTCCGCTTTGAAAAACAAAAAAGAATCAAAAATAAAAAAAATAGATTTACAATATAATTGAGTTTTGAAACGATTTCTTAATATAGAATTAATTCATGGATCTCTCAACTTATGAAATTTGTACACATTAGCCATATAATATGATCGAAAATGGATATTGAGGCGAAAGTTAACATGCTCAATGAATAAATGTGGAGATTTTAACCCGGTGATATATTGTGCCCTTCATCATTTCTGAGATATTTAAATCAATCCGATTTAAAATAACTCAAACTTTCCTTCATCAATAAATTCGTTGATTATCTCAATTTCTTTATTTTGTTCGATTATTGAAAACAAATAGTCAAAATGTGAATCTGAAGAACTAGAAGTCTTAGTAATTCGTCTTGAGACACAAATCAACTTAATGAAACTTGAGAAATGAGATTAGGCCATCATTTGAAAGCCCAAAAATTAAGTCCAAACTCCAACATTTTTACATTATTACATTGCAAGCCCATTTGATCCAAAAAGAAGATAAGCGTTTTGTTGAAAGCCCACTATCCTACCTAACTCCAACTGGGAGTTTAAAGCCCATAAAAAGAACCATACCCATTTTCTAAGAATAGTAAAGTAAAATTACGGTAAGAAAAAGGCCAAAAAAAGGAGGTTGCAAAAATAATGTGTGAAGAAAAAAAAGATGTGAGTTTGAAAAGAAAATGCGAAAGAAAAAGAAAATCGAGGTTGGAAGAAAAGTGCCTAAAAGTCAAAATACCGAAGAATCTTTATATTCTCATAAATTTTTGAACTCCAAAGCCATTCTTTCTAGCTAAAATCCAAGCCTACAATACAACCAAAGTCCTAATTGATCTCATGTGAAATTAGTTATATTGTGGAGATAAGATGAATAGAATCTATAGTGTGATTCAATGTTTTCAAAAAGTATTCGATGTTCCGTTCATGAGATCATATTCATCCATTATAAAAAATTATTTTTCATCGTGTATATTTGAAATTTGTTCATTTAAATTTACTCTTTGATTCACATATACCGAGAGAAAACAACCCATGTCTTAGTGTTCGATTGTGAGTGCATCCTATGAGATTTTGAAATCAAAATAAACTTTCGGATAAGAAATATAACGATCAAATCTTTTGAAATGGACGATTATATTGGCTATGCACACACACACGATAAGTTGAGATTGAAAAGTGAAGTTCTACAATATTTATGAAATTTGCATTCAAACTTGGTTATATTACTTTTGAGTCTTTTGTATTGAGTCAAGTTTTTGAATTTTGTGGGTAGATTCACTGCAAACTCTCACGAGACAAAACTCGTCCACTAGGGTAACCTAGGGGTTTAAAGACTTGTTGCACATGCTAAGTGCAATCGTGATTCCTACGAAAGTGAGTTAGATTTTAAAATTTTAGTTTTGCTCGAGGACTAGCAAAGTTTAGGTTTGATGGTATTTGATGAGTGCATTATTTTGCATAATTATGTCCAAATCTAGGCCTTGTTAGTCCCGTTGTATTACAAATAATGAGATTTTAGAGTCTTTTTCGTAAATTAAAAAAAAAATTCAAGTTTGAATAAAAATTGAGTTAAAATCTGATTTTAATAACTCTGGGGGTGAACTATAATTTTAGAAATTTTATGGGCTTGAAAATAATTTTAAAATGTTTATCTAGACAAAATAAAGTTCGCCTTGAAATTTGGTTGAATTCGGAGTTAAAACGAAAAAGTTATTAATTTCGGGGTCTAAAATACAAATAAGGGTAAATTGGTAATTTCTTAAACTTTAAGGGGATGAATTTAATTTAATATAATTTATTTTATATTTTTTCAAGTACCTCTGAAGTTTGGTGAAGATCGGAGGTCATTTGGTGAAGATATAAAGATTGTGGGAAGAATTGAAAAAAAAAAAAATCTTGGGGTGAAAGCATGAAAAAGGGAAGTTAGGAAATTGGTTCTGGTTATAATTGATTGCAGCAGTTATAGAATTTAAGAAGGCTGTTAGCCTAGTGCCTTAAGCTTACTCATGGGAAGGATAAAGTCATGGGTTCGATTCTTCCCCTCACCCTTAACGTTTTTGTGAAAAGAAAAAAAAAAGGCCTTTGTCATAAGCCAAACTGCCACATCCAAACATGGCCTTAAGGCCATACATCTACAAACAGCCAAAGTCGTATGAGAACATTCCATATCTGACATTTTCAACATCAGATAAACATTAATCAAAGGATCCCCCCTTGGCTTTATTCTGTAAAATACCTTTTAAATTGGTTTTGAATTTTAAAATTCATTTTTACCAATTAAAATATGTGTTTTATACCCATCCAACTACCCCACCCCTAAGCCTATAAATAGGACCATTGGGTTCATTATTTGGGGAGAGAATTGTATAGAGAGTTTGATAGATAGTTTTTGGTTCCTTTATTTTGAGAGTATATTTTTATTAAGGGACAAGAATTATTATTTTGTGGAAGAAGTTTTGTCAACATCAATTGTAAGACTCGATTATTTTTGTAAGTCGATTTATAAATGAGAATTAATATTCATTATGTCATTTTTAATTTGTCTTCAATTATGCTAGCTTAATCTTTTACTAGGACTAGGTGAAGTTTATTGTGTTTGATTAATATTGTGGATAGTTTAAATTCGTCTTTATTTTCCGACATGTTCTAAAAGTTTTAAAAATTCAGTATTCATTTTAATGTGACACAAGAGTGTGTTTTAAAACCTTAAATATTGTTGTGTCAAATCAAGTTTTGAAATTTAAAAATAGTATTTTTTTATGGATTATGCTTGCATATTGATTGTTTTGATAGTCCATGCTTAAATAGATTTGCGAACTTTAAAACTTGTATTTTTTAAAGGAATAGGGATTTTAAGCGTCTGAATTTAGAGACGTTAAATTTTATTGTTAACTTAACTGGGTTATCTTCCGAATTAAATACGATGAGAGTCGGTTTAATTTGAATTATAAAATCGGTAATGACGACTTTAAATTATTGCATAATATTAGTTGAACGTGATAAATGGATCCGACGTCCTATTTTTCACGCTCACTTGATTATATCTCTCGTAGTCAAACTTTTTATTTGTGTTAGTGTAGTTTAATATTACATCTCATCTCTAAAACCATTTCATCTAGTTGTACAGTCATAATTACTTTGAACAAAAAATTGACAAATCTATGTGGGTTCGACCCGTACTTACACTCGTTATTTTATAATAGCCCGTGCACTTGTGGTATTTTTATAAATTGACAAACAGGGTTAATGCACCCCAACCCTTAGAAATCTAGCTAGAAATGATTAAACTATACTTGAACAAGAAATCTATATTGCATGAATTCATAATCACGTGAAAAATGGGACGAAACTTGTAAAGAATAATTTTAACCTAATTTCTATGAATCATCAAACCCAAATATGAAAGCAATTGAAAGCATGAAGAAAATATTACTTGGAAAGAAGAAAACTCTTGATTTAATACCTAAAACTTGAACAATTATTGAAGAAAGTAATTCCCTAGGGTTATTGGCTTCAAAAGCTCTTTAAAACTTACAAAAAAGAGAACTCCCTAATGTCTGGTATCACCAAATAATAAATACATCACGTTATTTTAAGAATTTGTGCCATGAAAAGCTCTATTTTTTAGAATTAAAAAATCAAATTATGTCCGCCGGACTGATCCCCTACCGGATCGGTTCTGCTTACGCAGGAAACTTGACAACACCTGATCGGTTCTTTTTTTATTTTCACTGAATCGTATCTGCTTATGCATGAAACTTGACCACACTGGACCGGTTCTTTTTTTCTTTTCATCGGATCGGTTTGGTTCTGCTGGAACTTTTTCTTTCTTCTTTTATGATTTTTTCTCAATCTTCAAAATGGCATAACTCTTTCACTGTGGCTCCGATTGGGGTGCCGTTTTTTCTAGTGTTCTTGTAATTTCGAGCTCTTCAACTTTTCAGGTGACCCACCTCCGAAATCAGGCTGTAGAATCACCAAAATTCCCTTGAACACTCAACTTCTTGGATTTTCTTTGTTCTTTCGAGTTCTCTTTCGCACTAACTTGCATGAAATACCTGTAAAACACATAATAGATACACAAAACACGATGTACTTGCTAAGGAGAGTTAGTAGCATGATTATGACATAAAACCAAGTCAATTACAATGCACGGGATCATAAAAATATCGAAATTAAAAGGGATAAATATACAATATTTATGCCTAATCAATGTCACCCCTGGGCGATAGGATCTGTCATCGCGTTCCAATACAAAAAGTATTTGGAATTTCTACCTTCACCCTTCGAACTCAAATCCAATCGTCTAGGATTTTCCACAATTCTTTCGTGATGCGCTTGCCTCCTGTCCCTGCATGGGGCTAGAGGAGGCATATCTCGCCTCCTACTAGAGCTTTTACCCCCTAGTGGGGTAACAGGGTTCCTTCGGGCCTACTCTGGCCTGCCAAAATACTCTGCGTCAGCTACTTAACGCTTTCCTGCTTAGCCTCTTGGTGCCTAGCCAAGGTCTGTAGTACTCCCTGCAGGTCGCCCATACCCACGGATGTAGAAGGAGGAATCCCCTCAGCAGATCGACTTCTTTATAGGTTTTCACCCATATTCACACAATTTGCAGAAAAACAGAGTATCGTAATGCCAAAAACAGAGTACGATAGTTACGATAACAGTAGTTATAAAAAAAAGCGGATTGAAAGTAGGAAAAACTAAATTCAATGGTGGATTCAATGAATCAAAGAGAATTAAAAGGAATTTGCAGATTAATAGACTCAAACCCAACGAAGCACAGATGAATTGGATTGCGATTCATTATTTTCTCAGAACTGGATATCCTCGCATTTTAGGAATCAACAATGGTGGAAATTAAAAATGTCTTGTCGATTCCCACAGATGGTGCCAATTTGTTTACGTTTAAACTATTATACATATTTAGTCTAGCAAGTGTATACTAACTATAAACAATAACACATAAAAGAAATATAATCACATAAACGCTAATCTAGAGCAAATAGTAAAGAAAGATGAGAGAGAGAGAATGAAATCGGATTTACGTGGTCCGATCCAAAAAGTTTCCTACGTCCACAGATGTAGGTGTTTAATGTACTGATTCAAATGGAAATTTATGGATGAATAGAGGTTACAAGCTCTCAAGTTCACTCTAAACTTGGACAGCATAATGGTATAAAAGTAATATCTCGATCCCTCTACAATGAGGGTTATCGTGCTATTTATAGACTATTAGATGAGAGAGAATAAAGAGGGGCATATGTCATGCTTTTATAGGTTAGGCAGGTAGACATTTTACATACAAGTGGGAGAACAATCATAAAGTTTGTTATAAAGCATATGGGGGAATATTTACGTATCTCCCCCATGTGGGGTGTGTTGCTGACATAATCTAATCACAATGCAAGCTTACTTTGACTAAGTTATATGATGGTGTTAAATTGTTATAAGATGGCTGGGATAAACTCAATATCTATGGTGTTGGGGTCGTCCACAATTGTTTTAGCCGACCAGGTGGGTAGTTGAGTCAACTTCCTTTCTGGGAAAAATGAAGCCAACTTTCATCTTCTTATTAATCCATTAGCCATACCATATTCAGAGTACAACACTAGACATGTCTGTCAATAGAGCTTAATAGAAATTTTGATGAGTCGACTTCGGATTGATCACTAGAGCTTGGTATATTGTACCTATGGGAGCGTATATAGGATGGAATGATCATTGGATTCTTTCGGTATTCCATGGTGCGGTTGTAGATGTAGGCGTTTAAATGGAATTGACAATGGTTGTATTTGGTTTATCGGTTATCCTAATTAGGTTAGGAGGAATGTTCCTTCTATTGTCCGTCTCAACTTTGGGAGGCCGATTCATGAGGTCGTCATCAAGTTGGGTTCCCACATCAATCAAAGATTTAAAATGGAGTAAGTATTGTGTCTTTAGTTGATCTCAGTATGGTTGGATCAAATTCTTCTTTGTAATTTTCACTTGTTCCTTTTTCGAGGGTCGCTTCACCATTTGAGCAACCTTACTCCAGCGAACAATGAAGGTGCACAAATGCTCATTGGTTTCTTTCTTCGTCATCTCCAAGTCCTGACAGATGATTTTTATCTCGTCGTTATATTTGTACTATTTCATGAACTCTCTACAATGTCAATCCATCTTGGGGTTCATCCATCATCTATGGATAGGAAACACTTGAGTGCTCCCCTAGATAAGGTGTGTCCAAACATCTGGACCATGACTTCCTTAGAAGACCTAGAGCTTGTATGGCTCATAATAAAGTTTGAGGTGGACCGTTGGTGTACCCATTCCTGTAAATTTTTTAATGCCTGGCATCTTGAATTTGTTAAGCATCCTAGCATTATGATAGAGGGAGAAGCGTTGGATGTCTGCAATGTCTTTGGCGGTCGAAGTTGTCAGAAATTATGTTAGAATGTTTGGAACTCCATTATAAGGCGTCCAATATCCGTTAGAGCCTCAATCGCATCGGCTACAATAGTGATTTCGGTAGTCGCGGTCAGAGGGTTGTTGGTTACATGGCATGTTGCCCGTGTGGGCATAGTATTAGCAGGGTATAGATTCATTCCTTGTACCTTGGTATTCTCCAATTGAGTGTGAAGGGAAATTTGATCTTGCCCCAGAGTCGACATTTCGGTACCAGGATAGCTAGAATGTCGGCCAATGATATTCCTTCATTATTTTTCATGTTGTCAAGACTCTGAGATGTGGGAGTTCAAGCGATGCGACTTATGTCCCTTTACCAATACGGTAACTGCGATGTTTACTGGAAATGTGGAATTAAGATTTTTCCTAAGCATTATTCTAAGAGGAACAATCATGAATTCAAGCAAGCATGGTTGTTTTGTTTGGGTAAACCTGGGTTGTGATCCATTTCCTACGGTACTCCTCACTTGGCTCGCAGCCCCTGGTCAGTAGTTGTGAGAAGTGAGTAGGCTTTTCCAAGTTCTTGAGACCCATCCTAATCTAGGAAACTTTCTTAGAAGGGTGCATAACCCTTTTTGAAAGATGTCATCATTTAGAGAATATCTTGGCTTTTTATTATTATTTGGTTGTATCCTAATATTCTATTGCATGATGTTATGCAAGGCTTTTCCGCTACACTAAATGATCCTTTCTTTGGCTAGGATCAACCATGATACACCTTTGGGTTACATTTGAAAGGGTCATTTTGATATACTCGAATGTATGTGAATAGATTCTCCCGATATATCTTGTGGAGATAGTGCGTGGGAGAGATGACTACTCAAGTTACGAGAGTGATGTTCACTGAGAACATACCACTTTATATATACGCCAAGAGTACGAGGCCAAGAGCGAAAATTGTCGCTAGGTACTTGCGTTAGTTAGAGCCAAATCCCGTAGCTATGCTTCCCAAGGTAATAGGGTATGTAGTGATATGAAAATGTTATGTGGTGAAGTAGGGTGCATTTTTTGGAAAGTCTTTTATTTTTGCAAGAGCCATTTTCCTTTGAAATTATTATGTAACTTGGCATACATATCACAAACAAGGTTGAAGGGATGCCTGAGGTGTAATCTTATCCGTACGGGAGCATGCAATACTAGTGTTTTTCTACTTAGTCGACTATCTAAGAACAAGTAATAAATAATAAAATATACATGTATGTACAGGAATAACATGTAAATTAAGTTCAGTCCACTTTAAAAAATGTCCCAAGTGGAGTCGTCACTATGCAAACCCAAAACGAGGTGACGTGCCTCTATTGCCTGCGTACGTCCTCACTACACCAAAATGGCCAAATTGTCACCTTTCAGCCGGCCACCCTTGTCAAGGTCATTGACCGTGATACAAATCTCGCATTTTGTGTCACGGTCATTGACCTTGACACGACCGTGACACGGAATTGTCACGGTCTTTGACCGTGACAAGGCCGTGACAAATTTACTTGTCACGACCGTGTCGCAGTCGATGACCGTGACAATTCTGTGTCACGATCGTGTCAAGGTCAATGACCGTGACACAAAACGCGAGATTTGTGTCACGGTCAATGACCTTGACACGACCGTGACAACTTTTGCAGCAAAAAAAGCCCTAGGATTCTTTTTTCTCACCTCTTTTTGTTTTCCACCTCTCTCTCTCTCTCATCCGCGATTTCTGCTCTCTCTCTCTCTAAGGTATATTTTTTTTCCTCTCTTTCTCTTTCATTTCTATATGTATGTGTATGTGTATGTGTATATATATATGTGTGTATATGTATATGTGTATGTGTGTATATATATGTGTAAATGTTAGTGATAGTTAGAATGGTGTAAATGTTAGTGATAGTTAAAATTGTGTAAATGTTAGAAAAGTTCTAGAATTCATATGTTAAATTTAATTATATAAATATTTAAATTGATAATAATTTTATTCATGAAATTAATTCAATTAGGTAAAACCCTAGATAATTTTTTAACAGAATTTGATAATATTATATAAAGTTTAGTAAATTCACAAAATGTTGCCAATTGTATGTTTTTAGGAATATCATTAGTTACTTTCGTGCCCAACTATGTAGAATCCATACACATGCATGTTGTTAGAAAGTCTTAAATTTAATTCTCACTTTAATTTGTAGAATCTCTGTACTTGGTTGGATTTATCCCTTTATGATAATGAAATTTATGCTCCAATTATAATTATCTCATGTCATAATTTTATTGATAAACAATAAATGTAGTTGTCACGGTCGTGGTGGGGGGAGGGGGTGGGGGTGGGGTGGTGGGGGTGGGGTGTGTGTGTGTGTGCGTAGGTGTGTGTATGGTGGTGTGTGGTGGGGGAGGGGGGTAGTGGGGGTGGAGTGTGGTGGGGGTGGGGGTGGGGGTGAGGGAAGAGGTCGTGGTGGGGGTGGGGTGGGGTGTGTGTGTGTGTACATAGGTGTGTGCGTGTGTGCGTGGCGGGGGGAGGGGGGAAGGGGTGTGGGGGGTGTGGAGGGGCAATTTTAACAATTGTATATCTTTAATTAAGAAATTGTATAGCTTTAATTGTAATATTAATTGTATAGTTTTAGATGAAAGGAAATTAATAATTAGTGTCAATTTCATATGAAAGTAGGATTGTCCCTCATTGTAAATTAGTAAATTAATAATTGTATACTTTAATTGTTAGTTTAATTGATGAAATGTTGGGTTGGTTAGTTTTAAAAGTGGCATGACGTGTGCGTGTGTGTGGTGGGGGTGGGGTAGGGGTGTGTGTATGTGTACTATTAACATTTTTTTTTATCTGTACTAATAACATTTTTTTACAGCAAAAATGTCTCCTTCAGATATTAAGGCGAAGATGATGATGTTGTTTATGATGATGTCGTCCGGGCTCGGTGGTAGCGGAGGCGACGAGGGCTCCTCCGCCCCTAGGCTCCCCAAATATGGAAAATTTGGAATTACCGTCGAGAACAAGTCGGAGCTATTAGCGAGATCCCTCGAGCTGCTAAAGACGGTCATCGGCCCGGAGTTTATGAGTTGGAAGGAGGTGCCATATGAGCTCAAGTTAGCTGTTTGGGCGGCACTACAGGTAATATATTTATATGAATATTTCAATTTCAATTTCAATTTCAATTTCAATTTCAATTTCATATTTATATTTATATTTATATTTATATTTATATTTATATTTATATTTATATTTATTCGCAACTAACATTGTATTTGTTGGACAGGAACAATTCAACTTGGATCCAAAGCTACGCGATCCCGTCTTGGAGCAGATTAGGGAGCAACTCAAGTCGTGGAAAAAAAATATGCGGGCACGGTACTTTGGAAAAACAAGAGAGTCGATTATCCAATGGCGTGAATCCGTCCCGCCCAAGGAGCCGATCTCATTGGCACAATGGCAGAAGTTCATTGACAATGAGATCGAGGATTGACAATTGGCATCTCGCCAATCGGGGAGGGAAATCGGGCAAAAAAGACGGACGTGCACTACTCCGGCCGGACCTCTTACGCCGAGGTGGAGCATAGGATGCAGGTAAGATTTAATTTTTCTATAACTACAGAAATATATTATTCTTCATTATTTTACTTTGCGGGGTCGATACTAATTTTACTTTTCTTTATTTTATTTCAGGGGGTAGGGAGTGGGCCAGGGGGTAAGCCACATAGGCTCGATACTTATGTGGCTCTTCGGACGAAGAAGGTGAAGGACAAGGAGGTTTCCCCGAGCGTCGCGGCCACGATTGTAAGTAATCCGACAGTTTAATTTTTGTTAATTACGTTATAATTTTTTAGTTTACTTATTTTACTAATCATGTGTTTTTTTGTCGTTTCAGGCAAAGCTTAAGGAAGTGCATGAGTCGCAGTCTGATGTCGACAATGCATCTTTGTCCACAGACGCACTCAGCCAAGTGCTTGGCTCTGATCGCAAGGGGAGGACAAGGGGAGTGAGCTCGCGGGTGGCCAAATCTAGGATCATCGGATTGGAGACGAGCGACACCGGGTTGGCTCGAACGGTGGATTCACACGACGCGAAGCTGTCCCGTTTGGAGGCGACGGTCCAAGATATGTACGCATTCATGAAGCGTACGTTGGGTGGAGGCCGTAAAGGGAAAGGGAAAGGGAAGGAGAAGGCGGTGGAGGAGGAGGTGCGGGAGGACGAGGCGCAGGATGACGAGTATGTGGACCTCCCTGCTTCATCACCGACACGTTCGTACTTCGATGATCCACTTCCCTATTTGGCGCCCTTCAACAGACTATTGTCGACACTTGGTTGGCCGAGCGTGTTCATATTGGACATATTTGATGGCCAGCGGATAGGGCGGGGGTTGAGGGACCCGAATATCGTCGAGGGTGGAATAGTTCATGGACGTGCGCTTCAACAGATGGAGTCCAGGGTGCTCATTACGCATGTCATACCTGGGAAGGAGAACTCCCTATTGTGGTTGCGCGAACAATGCGGCACGACGTATATTAGTGGGTGCGTCAATTCGTATGTCGTGTGGCCTACTCACCTCCTCACATTTACCCAAGACATGTAGTAACATTATTTTTAAGTTTGTCCATTTTAATTATATTTGGATTATATCGTCATGTATATTATTTCTTTTTTGAATATTTGGATTATATCGTCATGAATATATATTTGCATTATCTTTAGTTTGTTTAGATATATATGATGTTTGGAACAGGTACGACGTTGCTATAACAGGTACAAATATACTGCTGGGCAGTGGCAGTGGCCATACTTCCCAGCAGATTTTTTTTAAATTCTGCCCAGAATTGTCACGGTCATTGACCGTGACACGTCCGTGACGCGTTTTGTGTCACGGACGTGTCACGGTCAATGGCCGTGACAATTTTTTAAAAAAGGGTCACTGCTTTGTCACGGTTATAAACCGTGACAAACGTGTCCCGGTCATCGACCGCGACACGACCGTGACACAAAACGCGAGTGGTGTCAAGGTCAATGACCGTGACAAAAAAAGTTGTCTCGCCTCGAAATGTCACGGTCATTGACCTTGACAAGTTGGATTTGTCAAGGTCAATGACCTTGACAAATGGGAAGATTTGGTGTAGTGCCTTTTGGGATAAATTGTTGGGGATAGAGTCTCTTTAGCGGTGACGCGTGACTATTGATTCATTCTCTATGAAAATAAATGAAGTTACTGATCTATTTTACCCAAAACAGACAAAAAAAAAGGGGTAAGCCTCTGTATAGACCTAGTGAAGGCAAGTGATCTACGTGTTTAACAAAATGGTCAAAGGTTTACGGATTGGGAAGGTGTTAGGCACACATTTCATCCTTTCGGTCTCAAATGTAGATCTAAAGTATGTGTATCGGCATGTTATGGTGTAAAAATAAATAAATTGAAAATAGTTAATATGTAAATAATAAAATGAATAATATGTAAATATACTATGTAATACAGTGAAGAATGTGTGTATAAATAATATAAACAAAGGATATATATGTACAAAATCGAACTTGTTCACTCAGACGACAATTCGAGTGAGCCTACGTACTCGCACAAAGCGTTTCAAAGTCCACGTAGTTCGTGTGAAGATAAGAGGGACTCTAACTTTTATGAAAGCTCGATGTGAGAGAGATAAACTTTCTTTAATCATTCAAGAAGTTTTCAGAGTGAAACAAGACTACATCGAAAGATGTAAATGATTTGTGTCCATTAAAAGATTTGGATGATATGGATTCGTTCAAAAATCACTTTGATTTACAAAACGTGTTGAGACTTCCAACATTAAGAACAAAATAATAGGTAGAATCTCCAGATTTAGTGACCCTCTAACCTATATGAGGGTATTTCATAGTCTTGAAGCTTTTTATTTTGTTTTTCGAGTGTTGATGGAAATAAATAGTAAAAATTTGTTGATATGTACGACATCTGACTTGAGTTTTAGAAATCGGGCTTCTCTAACACGCATGCGTATCTACTGTAGGTAGAATAAAAGTCAACATAGGTCGGACATTACATTTACAAAAAAGTCGCGGATTCCAAATGTCGCGCTTGACCTGGCCATGACAATTGATCTATCGCGCTCTTATAACTTAAGCTCATTCTGAACCAAAAAAATTCAAAAAATTCAGGAGTATTTTGCTCCTAAATTTGTTGGTTTTAGCGAAAAAGAAATGGCATTTTGCTTCATGCTCTGGAGCCCAAACACAAGCAAATGCATCAAGCATAATAACACTGATGCCTTAGAGATAAGATTTGATAAGAATTGCCATTAAAAAATACTGACTAGATAAATATAAACATGATGGGATGAAAAAGCAAAATATTTATGAAAATGGGCTTTTTGCTACACATTACTTTAACATCCTCCCCCATTGACATCCAAAAAATATTTCCTTCGAGTTTTCTAGAGATTTTATTCTAAAAGAATATTTTCATAAAGTAGAGAAAACAGAGAGAAGATAGAACAAAATGAAATCTAAATTCAGAAAGTTATTATGAACGGAGTTTTTCTAGTCCTACAAATTAAGCAATGAATAAACCATAGCAAAGGTACTTGTATAAAAATATTGCACCAATAACCCTCACAAAGTTTGGGGTTAGAACTATGATTTAAAAAAATGGTAATTAACAACTGTAAAGGAGTAGATGACTGAATAAGTAGAACTTAAAGATGTTTAAGGCTGTAAAATCATAAAAAAAAAGTGAAGCAGGTGCAGAAATCACAACTGCACTTGAGTATATGTTAGATTGTCCACAGGAATATCATATATTAATTATCAATAGTGACAAAATTACATGGCAATTATGGAAAGCTATAAAGACTTCCCCACTCGAACCACGCTGGTTTACAATATTGTTTAAATCTAAAAACTTCAACGGATTCAAGAGCACCATGACTAATTTTGTTATATAACTTAGCATTCACTTATAAACATCTCAGGAACACCAACACTACTCAAGTATAAAACTACGTAAAATCCATAATTTATGAAAAACAAGCATTCAATATCTATCTATCTATATAGGGGATGAGATCACAAGTGAACCTAAAAATCGAATTTTTTAATGGACCTTAACAATAGAGAGAGAGAGAGAGAGAGAGAGAGAGAGAGAGAGAGCTCTATATATATATATATATATATATAGGGAGAGGTTCACAAGTGGACCAAAAGAATGGACTTTTTAATGGACCTTAACAAAAAAACACATATTAACACATTAATTTTAATTTCTATAGTGTAATTGGTCCGCGCCAGCGTCACCCGAGACCACACCTTCACCCCACTACCCCCCCCCCACCCCGCCCCCCCAACCACCACCATCACCAAAGCAGCCCTTGTGGCAGCCCTTATGACAGCAGGGCTGCCATGGGGGTGGGGGTGGAGGTGGGGGTGGGAGGGTGGGGTGGGGTGGGTGGGGGGCGTGTGGGGGGGTGGGGGATCGACAAGCGTATTTGGTGCCGCTGGCGCAGATCAATTACACTATAGGAATTAAAATTAATGTGTTATTATGTATTTTTTGTTAAAGTCCATTAAAAAGTCCATTCTTTTGGTCCACTTGTGAACCTCTCCCTATATATATATATATATATATATATATAGATAGATAGATAGAGAGAGAGAGAGAGAGAGAGAGAGGGAGGCTCTCTTGCACTCTAAGTTTGCACATCATTTTTTTTTAAATAACAAAAAAAATATTGAACTGATTTTTTTTCTGTGAGGTTTAAACATTTCAAGGGATCCATATAAAAAAAATCAACTCAAAAAACGTTTTTTGCTATTTAAAAAAATTGGCCAAACTTCCGTTGCTTTAAAACATTTTAAAAGTTGCGAAAGTTTGACCGATTTTTTTTTAATAGCAAAAAAAATTTTGAGCTGATTTTTTTTATATGGATCCCTTGAAATGTTTAAATATCACATAAAAAAAAACTCAAAACATCTTTTTTTAATAATTTAAAAAAAAAGAGGTGTGCGCCAGCACGTGAGCACAAGAGTCTGCCTCTCTCTCTCTAGAGAGAGGGGAGGCCACCTGTAAGGACTCCTTATGGTGCAGCGCGATACATACCATTTTTTTTAAATAGTAAAAAAATAAATTTTTTGATGAAACTCCACGAATATGATCTTCACAGCGAGAAGATCATTTCTAATTTTTTTTCATCAAAAAATTCAATAATAAAATCGTTGAGATGAGGTGATATGTAAAAAAATGATATAAATATACATTTTCGACCGTTGAAATGTTGACGATCATCCCATCCACTTTTTGATTGAATTTTTTGATGAAGCTTCATGCATATGATCTTGACAGTGAGAAGATCATATACATAAAGTTTCATCAAAAAATTCAATCAATAAAGTGATTGGCACCAATCCAACATTTCAACGGTTGAAAATGAATATTTATACCATTTTTTTACAGCTCATCTCAACGTTTTTTTTTATTGAATTTCTTAATGAAAAAAATTTGAGATAATTTTCTAACCATGGACATCATATCCATGAAGTTTCATCAAAAAATTCATTTTTTTAATATATTAAAAAAATTATATGTAATGGATTTATACCATAAGGAATCCTTACAGGAGACTTTTTGTGTATATATATATATATAGGGAGAGGTTCATAAGTGAACCTAAAAGATGAACTTTTTAATGAACCTTAACAAAATAACACCTAACAACTCATTACTTTTCATTTCTATGTTGTAATTGGTCCGCGCCAGCGGCAACGAACACGCGTGTCAATTGATCCCCAACTCCCTCACCCCCCCCCCCCCCGGCACCCCACCCCACCCCCCACCCCCACCATCACCATGGCAGCCCTTATAGCAGCCCTTATGGCAGCAGCGCTGCCACGGGGGTGGGGTGGGAGGGGGGGGTGTTGAGGATCAATCGACACACATGTCCATTGCCGCTGGCGCGAACCAATTACAACATAGGAATTAAAAGTAATTAATTGTTAAGTATTTTTGTCAAGGTTCATTAAAAAATTCATTTTTTAGGTTCACTTGTGAACCTCTCCCTATATATATATATATATATATATATATATATATATATATATATATATATATATATAGGACAATGGTGTTATGAATAGTAACTTATGTATGATAAGACATGCATGATAAACATGCATGGCATTTTATGTGTTGCATGTATGCATGTATGCATGCATACATACAGTATTTTTTTTTTTTTTTATTAAAATATTTAAAAAAATAATAATTTTTTTAAATATTTTTTAAAAAATTAATTTTTTTATTTAAAAATTTTTTTTTTCTAAAAAATTGCGGGTTATTATGGGTTGGGTTTTATCACCGGGACAAATTTATCACCGTGCCCTCGGGCACGGGCATCCGCTAGTATATATATATATGAGAATGCTCATGTGCAGACTTCCTGCACAGGACAGACCAAATATTGTTTCCTTCTATCCTCTGGAATAACTCCTAAACTCCCTCCTAGATTATTAAAATTTCTCCCAAAACAACTATCAACCCCCACCCCCACCATCCTATTTGCATGGAGATAGAGAAACCCAACTGTCCGCACAAGATAAATTGCAGACTCTCTCTCTCTCTCTCTCTCTCTCTCTCTCTATATATATATATATATATATATAATGCTCTTGTGCGGACTAGTCCGCATTTTAAAAATGCGGACCGGACATGTGTCACCTAACGGTTCACTTAGAAATTATCGCTTAAATTATAGGCACACTCTCTCTTTTTTGGGCTCACCGCCAGGTGACACATGTCCGTTCCGCATTCTTAAAATGCGGACTAGTCCGCACAAGAGCAGGACTGTATATATATATATATAAAATAAAGGAGGGAGGATATAAAACAGACCTTGAAGAAAGGACCAAATAAATTAACCAAATATTTAAAATACTAAAAAAATGAATTTTTCAACCAGACTTGGTCGAGATAATCTTCATAACAAGGAGATGTGCAAATAATTTCATCAAAAAATTCATCCGAATATAAGAAAGAAAGAAAAAAAGGTGCATGCTCAATCATACTAAATGGTACTCCAAATTGAACTAACAGTTGGCAATGTTGCCACCCAACAAAGTGACTAATCAAATATAATACAAATGCAAGAATAAACGAATTTTAAAATATGTCAGGAGCACATAATATACAAAATTCCAAATTAAAGTGGTACTTTCAAAGATGAACATCAATTACAAAGAGATTTGAAAGGAATTGCTTGAGACATGTATCTGGAAAACATCAAATATTTTTTCGCTTTATATATGCAGCTTTGTCATCAACGAGGTACAAAAGCTACACCGAATGCAGCTATCATAAAATAATCTGTTTAGGAGAAGCATTAAAAACCAAAATCCCTTGATTAAATAATTCACAGCAAATAAAGTATGACACTGAGAAGACAATAATGCGCCAATAAAACAAAATATAAAAATGAAAAAGTGTGTATAGAACAAAAATAAGTTGCAGTGAGTGGTCATGGTTATACCTCAGCCTCAGGTGTGCAAATCAAGCATTAACCGCCGTAGAGCTTGTCAAACTTCTAACCATATATCCAAACCCTTCTGGCAACCCTATCCGACCATATATTTCCTGTCAATTCATCCCATCAAGAAAAACAAATTAATTAATATCCAACACATGAAAACAAAATGAAACGGCAAAACACAGAACATGTAACAACATACTGCATGGAATGCAGTTTTACACAAATAATAATAATAATAATAATAATAATAATAACAAGAAGAAGAAGAAGAAGAAGAAGAAGAAGCAGCTTTAGAATTTCAAATTAGATAGCAGTGTACACTATCATAACATAATATTTCTATATCAAATTTTCAACGACCAAATGATCCCACCACCAATGGAATCTATGTGGAAAGAAATGGATTTAAATTATCAGTTTAATAAGCAAAATCAATAACTCAATAAGTATAATGTATAACAAAAGCAAACACCAGTAATCATCAATCTAGATATTTTAGTCTGTACGAACTGAAATTTGTACAGAGAAAAGGATTTGAGAGAAGGTTGGGAACCTTTCTTTTCAACTACACATATAAGCATTTGGAAAGTAAAATCAGTACAGACTGATCTCGTAGTAGATATGGGAAAAAACACATATAAGCAATGAAGCATTTATTTGGGTTGGGAACATGTACCTTTGAATTGAATCGCCTTTTAAATGAAATAAAATGAATCACCTCTTTTCAATTGTGGACATTAGGGTAAGAGAGAACGGACTGCAGCAACTGAAACGAAAGCCACCATCTTGGTCGAAGCTACAATTATTTTTCGTCAAAAATGATTTGATGCTTTGAGCTGTAGAATTTAGCCCGCAACCAAGGTAAATAAAACAGATTTCTCAATAGATTAAACACCAAATCAAACAATATAGCAAATCTAAATGCGAGAGAATTACCATTTTATAACAGACTTCCTTTGCTATTTGTTTGCTATTAAGGCAGCTCATGGTCCGCTTCCAATCTGGAAGAATTTGTTAACATGGCGAGTCCTAACATCTTCATTGGAAAAGTGCAAAAATAATCAGTCACTAGTCTATATTTATATGTATGATCCCAGGACAAAATAGTGTAAGCACAAATTTAAATCTGATAATGTAACTTATCTATAACCATCTTATTATGTGGAGTTTTACTTAATCCCGTGACAAAATACACAATCTAAGCAAAAATTAAACCAAACAAATATCCTATAGTATATAAAAAAAAATTATACATACTTTTCAGCAAATACAATCTTAAAAAATGTTTAAAAAATCATTGGCAGCAAACCACCACAAACCTTAAATCACATAAATAATCCACCCAAACCCTTTAATTCTGGTATATGTGACAAAATCTAACACTACCTTAAAAAAACTGAAAACCCAATCACTAGTTTCAAAACCCTTAAAAATATCTGAAAGCCCTTGAATATCAAACTCAAAATAGAGAGAGAGTGATAAAATCCAAAATAAAACAGAGAGTATACCTGATCTAGGGTGAATCCAAGAGTGGGATCTACAAAACAAACCACATATATCATATTAGGGTTTCAAAAACCCTGATTAGAACAATGATTATGAGCTGGAAAAAAAATTTAAGAGATATAGAGAGAGAGACAGAGAGACCTAATGGCGTGAAATAAAATTCCAGAAAGGACATGAATCTCACCATCCCAACCAATAGACCTCCTTCAAAATCCCAACTGATGTACCACCGTCCCGTGAACTTTGACAATATGGATCTCACCCAGTGTAGTTTGCTTACTCCAGGGTTGTTGCCTTCAAGAGTGGAAGAAAAGACGAGAGAGAGAGCTTTTCAGTAAGAGGAAAAAGGGGGCCGTTATCGGTCTGGTGGGATTAGGAGAATAATCTAGAAATGTGTCAGAGTGAGGGGTAAATGACAGGGAAATAAAATTCTCCATTTTAGTGGGAATGTGGCATTGTGTGAATAGTATTTTGGATTCAAAACAACTCTGCTATATATATATATAGAGGAAGGCTCACCTACATCATGCACTATACATCACACCTAATTCTAGGCCTTAGAAAACTTTTTTTTCAAATTTTATATTTTTCCCTTGAAATTAACTTTCCAATCAACCCATATGCAAAAAATTAGGTTAAAATATATTTTGTAACTATTTTTAAAAAATCCACAAAAAACTGCTGGCGCAGACCCTTATAAATAAGGTAATTTTAGCAGTTTTTTGTGGATTTTTTAAAAATAGTTACAAAATGTATTTTGACCTAATTTTTTGCATATGGGTTGATTATAAGGTTAATTTCAAGGAAAAAATACAAAATTTGAAAAAAAAGGTTTTTGAGGGCCTATAATTAAGCGTGATGCATGGATGATGTATAGAGCATGATGTAGGTGAGCCTCCTCCTGTATATATATATATATATGGGAAATATGCTTCGTATTGGCATGGCAATCACCCCCCCACCCTTCCTCCCAAGTTCTTTATAATCCCGATAGCTGACCCATACTCAGAAGCAATGAGAGCAAAAGAAATAGGTAGCCTCTCGCTATTCCACGAGAGGGCATCTTCCTTCTCTTCCTCCTCGATGACGTACAATAGTTGTCTAGTTCGAGGCTTATGTCCATTCACTAGTAGCTTCCTGCTCATTTCCTCAAGTATCAAAGCTCTCTCTTTTGAAAAATGGGTGTAGAGTGATTTATATCTCAACCTTCTATGTGAAAGATTAAACATGTCACCGGGAGAGATTCTGAAGATAACATTGTAATTTATTTTTTTAACTATTGCTTAATCTCAACACTTCAAATTCTTTAAAAAAAAAAAATCAAATTTTTATGTTAATCTCAACCCTTCAATTCAGATGATCATTGTATTAAGTAGATAGATTCCATAACTATAAATGATCCATATCCTCTTTGTTATCGCCGATAAGGAACTCATCCATCGTGCTATCGATCTCCACTATGCTACCCCCGAGCATTTTGTTAATCCCACTATCTCTCATCAACTTCCTCACTCTCTTCACATCATCCCACCGGCCCATGCTGGCGTATAAATTCGACAATAGCACATAGTTCCCACTAGTTTCCGGTTCTAGTTGTATCAAGTTTGTGAGTGAAACTTCACCCATCTCTAAATCCCCATGAACCCTTGCTGCTCCTAATAAAGACCTCCATAAAATTGCATTGGGTTCCATAGGCATGGATCGAATCATTTCTTCAGCCTCCGTGAGCCGCCCAGCTCGGCCTAAGAGGTCCACCAGGCACCCATAGTGCTCAAGTTTTGGATCAAGCCCAAATTCCTTCATTAACTCAAAATGTTTTAACCCCTCATCCACCAGCCCAACATGTGAGCAAGCACACATTGTGACAACTATTGTCACATCATCGGGAGCCAACCCCTCCAGTCTCATTTTTTTAAAGAGGTCCAGCGCCTCTTGCCCCTGCCCATGTATTGCAAATGCTCTAATCATTGCGTTGTAACAAAATGTATCTTTTTGCAACAATTGATCGAACAGGTGGGTTGCCAAATTTAGACATCCGCAGTTTGCATACATATCAATCAAAGTTGTCCCAATAAAGCGATTAAGCTTAAGACTGTTCTTCAGTGCGTAAACATGTGCCCATGTACCTTGGCAAAGAGCATTCAAATCAGCACAGGCACTAATTAGTGCCACAAGGGTAACTTCATTGGGCCTAATCAGAGACTTCTGCATATCTCTAAACAAATACAAAACTTCCAAGGACAAATTAGCATCGCCATTAGGAATGGCGCTAACACGATTAAAGTTAGCATTGCGAGAATAAGAAGATAATATAGAGTTCCAAGTGGCCAAATCTGGTTTACTTATTTGATCAAAAAGGTATCTACAGATACCCACTTTGCCACATTTTGAATAAAAATTGAGCAATGAGGCTTGGACAAAGTGGTCGTTGGTGGGTTCAAGGAATTTGACGACATGGGTATGTAGGGCTCGACCGTGTTGAGGCCAGGGGTGCGACCCACAGGCCTTGAAGAGAGATGGGTAAGTGTAGTTATTGGGTTTGAGGAAGGGGTGTGTGAGGATGCGAGTGTATAGAGAGAAGGCAATACGAGTGTGGTCTTGGTGGTGGGTGGTGAGGGATGAGATGAGGGTATTGAAGAGAAATATGGTTGGGTTGGAGACTTGATTGAACATAGACAGTGTGTATGCTAAGGTGGCTAGGGTGGAGGATAAGAAGAGGATGCGACTGAGAGGGTAGGTGTGGAGGATGAGTCCTGTCGTGATCATATGGGCGTGGATTTGTTTGAGGGTGTCTTTGGATTTGCATAGTGATAAGAGTTGTAGAGTTGGATGGTTCAAGAATGGGTTTGAGGCCATCATGAAGTGGTATTGTAGCAGAGAATATGTTTATGCAGACTATATATGGGGGGAGAGAGAGAGAGAGAGTGAGAGAGTATTTGGTAGGAACCAACCTTACACCTTAAACCTGCAAAAAAAAATGAAGAACAAATCATGTAAAGTCAAAGGGTTGGTCGATTGGTTGATCACACATGATTAAGAAGCTTGCAGTGATTATGAGTTCGATTCCCCCACCAATATAAATTTGGAATCACGAATAAGAAAAGTAAAATTACTGATATTCAGAGGAATTCATATCTAGGTCCCCCTATATGAAGATATTCTAGTAAAGAAACCCACATTTTTCACGCTATAGTTACAGCCCGCAAATATATTTTATCGTTCATGAGTGAAGATATTTTAGACTCAGGAAGATACTTTACAGGCTACAAAATATTTTACAAAACAACGCTATCTTAAAAACAGACGGGTGGAGACTAAAGTTTCAAAAGCACGAATTTTTTTTATTAAGTTCATAAAGTCTTGGGGACCTATAACTTAATATCTATTATTCCTCTTCCATTCATTGGCACACATTGCACGCCTTCAGAACCCAAAGAACATTTAAGAAATAATATTTTATAAAATATTAAATCACAATTCTAATCACAATAGCTGAACCGGAAAATTTGAGACTTAGAAACACACACAAGCCAACAGTTTAAAACAAAGCCTACATAGATAAACTAACAAAGCACTAATAATTTAGATAGAAGTCAGGTCTCTTTTGGCAGGGAATCATAGGTTGCCAACCCAGTTTGATCCGGTGGTTTTACAACCTTAGTAATGTCCATAATTCTGCAAGAAAAAAGATAAACAGAAAAGGACCTTTTGGTATAAAGGTGCAGCACCATTAGCAACCACCACCTTGACTTTAATATGCAAATTTTATAGTTTCTTCATGAATCTGCTAATCAAATAACAAAGTATAAGCTCCACCAGTAAAGAGTTTGCAACTATTATGCATCTAAGTACAGATTTGATCCTACTTTACTATGAAACTAGGATCAGCCTTGTTCCTCTTTATCATTAATATGCTAATGCTAATTTTTGGATTTTATATGTCAAGTTTAGCAGCATATGATACATGAAAAAAATATATCACCACAAGTAAGCCATTTTTTTTTACATGGACATTTTACTAAAATTCCCACTAAATAAAAAATAAAATACCTAAACTAACATTTTCTCCTTCAAACCTAACTCCACCACCACCACGTCATCACTACCTACTACCTCTGTTGTCAGTATCATACGATTCACGATACGAATCGTACGATACGGTTCGATACACCAAAGAAAAGAGTCAAATCGGCATGTTGAATCGGAAATCTCTTTGTATCGGACGTATCAGACCTGAATCGCGAGTCGATACGTGACTCGTATGACTCGCGATTCATAACAACCCGCCCTTTTTTTTTCCTGTCGGCATCTGGCTTTTCAAAAGAAAAAAAAAACTTTTTTTTTTAATTTTTATGGCCGAAAATGACTTTAATGTCCTTTAAAGACTTTAAAACACATAAATGACCAAAACCCTAGGTATAAAAGGTCATTTTCTCACTTTTCTTGCGTTCCCCACCATTAATATACTCACCTTTCTTGTCTTTTTCTTCAACTTTCTGTCAAGAGAAGCTTCCATCCTTTGCTTTGGTAAGTAACCCTAGGTACTTTTCTCACTTTTCTTGTTTTTTTCTTCAACTTTGTGCTCTCTCTCCACCATTAATAAATAAATAAACCCTAGGTTTATTTATGGGGCATGTACCAAATAGTCCCTCGAACTTTTCTTAATACACGTTTAGTCCAAGCCTTTTTATTTTGCACCAACAAGTCCTTCACCAAGCCAAAAAGGCTTCACCATGCCGCTGGCGCGGACCTTTAAAGATAAGAGAATAAGGGACTTTTTGGTACAAAATAAAAGGCTTGAACTAAGTGTGTATTAAAAAATGTTTGAGGGACTTTTTGATATTTGATCCTTTATTTATTTATTGTTTCTCACTTATTTATTAAGTGTTCCTATTTATTTATTTATTTATTCAAGTATATTTATTTCTTTTTCCTCTTTATATATTTAGGAAATGACTAAACAAAAGAGAAAAGTTGTGATTGACCCCACATTGGATTATTGTGAAAAACTGAATGATAATAGATTGCATTTAAGATGTAATTTTTGTAAGGATGCAAAATGGGGTGGGATTTTTAGAAGGAAGCGCCATCTTGCCGGAACGGGGAAAGATGCCAAAAACTGTATGCAATGTCCCGAAGATGTTAGAAAAAAATTTGCAAACATTTTTGGAGTAAATGAGGAGTATAATGAAGAAGGTGGGCAACAAAATGAGGGTGAAGAAGAGGAATTAGAAGTTGAGGAAAATTTCGAAAAATCAAAGAAGGGAACTATGGATGCATGTCATTAAAGGGAAGAAAAAACAAGGTTTTGTACAACAAACAACAATAAATGCAATGTTCA
Organism: Sambucus nigra; assembly: GCA_949130495.1. Lineage (NCBI taxonomy): Eukaryota > Viridiplantae > Streptophyta > Magnoliopsida > Dipsacales > Adoxaceae > Sambucus > Sambucus nigra. Next base: position 483,613,207 of record OX422215.1, on the reverse strand, counting down.
AAAAGAGGGGGCGGTAATTAGTGACATTTGTAGGTTTTTTTATGGAAATGGTATGGCTTTTAATGTAGTGAAAAGCCCCTTGTTTACAAAGATGGTAAAATTAATTGGTGATTATGGGAAGGGGCTAACGCCTCCGTCTTACCATGAGACGAGGGTTACTTACTTAAAGAAGGAAGTTGAAAATGTTGAAGCAAATTTGGAAAAATATAAACAAGAATGGAAGAAGACAGGATGCACTCTTATGTCGGATGGATGGACCGGTGGGAAATCAAGGTCCATAACTAATTTCCTTGTGAATAGCCCTCGTGGAACGGTTTTTCTCAAATCCTTGGATACTTCCTCCTTTGTAAAGGATGCCAACAAACTATGTGAATTACTTCATTCGCTTGTTGAGGAGATAGGGGAGGAGAATACGGTCCAAGTAATTACCGATAGTGCGTCGGCTTATGTTTTAGCTGGAGAAAAGTTGGAAAACAAAAGAAAAGAAATCGTTTGGAGCAACAACGGTTGAATGCTCTTGTTTTCGTGAAGTATAACCTTCAACTTGAAATGAGAAGAGAGAAAAGGAGAGAATGTGTTCGATCCAATTTGTCTACCCGATATGGAGGACAATGATAAGTGGATCACTGAGAGAGAGATAGAGGACACATGCCTACCCACCGACCATTCATGGTTGAATATTTACGAATACTTCCAAGATGAAGGCCCTAGCAAAAAGAGGAAGCGAGGTGAAAATATGTGGAATTATTATAATTATTGTTTATTTGTTATTAATATATGCTAATCTTATTGTTAATATATGTCAAAATTATTGTGTTATATAGGGCCAAGGAATTTAAATGCCAAGGGAAAAGGAAAGCAAGTGACAAATGATGATATTGAAATTCTTGATGATGATGAGGACGATGATGAAGATGAAGAGGAATTTGAAGAGGGGGGAGATCGAATTGTTATAGAGGATGATGACGATGATGGTGATCTGGGCCTTGATGATGATGATGAATGAAGAAGAATGATCATTGATGATGATTTTTTATGATTTATTTTTGTTTTTTTACATATTTAAGCTTAAAACGAATGAGAACATGTGCTACGGTTAATTTTTGTGATATATTTTGGTATATTATCATGTGCTACGATTAGTTTTTTGTCATATTATGCTTAATTACCAATTCTATAGTATCAAATCCCATTTACGCATGTTTTATTTCATTTTTTATCATTTGATTCCGATTCGACCAGTTCGATTCACGATTCGCGATTTGGGGGGTAAACGATTCGCGATTTGACAACTATGCCTACTACCACTACCACCAAACTTTCATCTTCTCTCAAAATCCAAACCACGAAAAAAATCAAATCAACACTAAAACACTTCAAACCACCACAAAAATATAAATCTAAAGTCCCAATATATCCAAATAAATAACCACCAAGTCATAAACTCGTTGAAAATCGCCGACTCTGCACATTCGATGGGTTGTCACCGAATTAACCCACCTACATTAGGTGGCTTCTCACCGAATGGGGTAAAAAAGGCAAAAAAAAAATTGGATTTGCGCTCTCACGATGACTTTCCACCATGTCAACCCCTTTCCCACGGTGACTTTTCACCGTGTCAAGCCCATTTTTATGGTGGGAAGTCACCTCATGTAAATAGGCTTTCCACGGTAGCTTCCCACCGTGGAAAGCCCATTTACACGGTGACGGGCCATCGGATGTGCAGAGGCGGTCATTTTTTGACGGGCGTACGCTTTTTGGTGTTTCTTAGTGTATATTGGGTTTTTTTCCATTTTTGATTTTTTAAGTCTAAAAACTTATTTAATATCATTTATAATGGTTTTTCTCGTAAAAAAATAAAGTTAGGGTTAAAATGGTGGGGGTGGTTGTATTATTTTCCGAGTTAAAAATAGAAGGAGAAGTGGTGGGGGTGGAGAAATGGTGTTGGGAGTTGGTGGTGGTGGTTTATGGGAGGAGGTGGTGGAGGTGTGGGAGGAGGTGATAAGAGAGTTAAGGTTACGATTTGGTTTTGAGAGAAAATAAGAAGTTAGAGACAGAAGAAAAAATGAGGATTTGTGTCAAATTTAACTTGTATATATTTTTTACTATTGGGGTGCCTCTTAGCTTGGTGTATGGAATAAGTTTTTAGTTTTTTTTTTTTTAGCAAATAAGGCTTTTATTAGAATAATTAGAGAGAATAGCCCTCTTGCTAGGTGACTCACAAGAGAGAAAACTGAAAAAGAACTATTATGCAGAAAAGAAAGAATAAGAAACATCAAGCTAAACTAATAAAAGGAAAATTTTAGGAATCTAGACTAATAGCACTCTAGATTTTTCTTGGGAGGTCTTCTATACCGAGATAATTAGAAATTCCTTTTTGGACTGCACCTTTCTTTGATCAGAGGGCTGCTACACAGTTAACTTCTCTTGAGCATGGATTGACTTGAACTAGCAGAGTTCGACAATAATTCTGGATTTCTCTAATTGCTCTTCTTATCTTCCATGGAATGATGTTACTTTTTACGGTTAAGCTATCAAAAATCAGATTAGAGCCTATATCCACATTAATACTAACACAACCACTTTCTAGACAGTAAGCAAGACCAAAAATCAGATTAGAGCCTCTGCTAAATGGCTTGTTCCACCTGCTACAAAGTTTGAAAAAGCCCATATTATTCTTCCTTTTATCATCTCTAAGAACAACCCCTATTCCCATATTCCATTTGCATCACAACATCCATCTGAATTTAACTTTAATCTCCCTCTTGATGGTTTCTTCCAGCTGACCAACTTCCAAACTTTCATTTTGTGCTGAGGCTTAATAATTTTGAAAATTTTCTGAGCTTCAAAACAGTCTTCCAGCATTCTATCTTTAAAACTTGTATGCTGAGCTAAATCTGAGATTCTTGAAATCACTTTTTGGGTAATGATATTTGAATTCATATTTTTGGCTTCATAGACTGACTTGTTACTACTCAGCCAAATTTCCCCAAAATGGTCATTGGGATCACTTTATGCAACCATTTTGATAGGCCTGATTTACCTGAGTGTAACCACCATTGAATGAGGGAACCATGAATAGAGTTAGAACTCTGGTAAACTCCCATTAAATCTTTAAACACATCCCAAACTCTTTTTAGCAATTGGACCTGAAACAAAAAGATGATTGAGAGATTCTATAGAGGCTTTGCAACAATGGCATCTTAAGGCTAATCTTATTCCAACAGTTTGAACTGTCTCTTCAAGAGGGACACAATTTGAAAGAAGTTTCCAGGAGAAGACTGAAATGTTAGGAGGAATGTGAGGATCCCATATAGTTTTATAAGACAATGAAGTTATCTTGCATTTTCTTATTTGATCATAAGCTGAGGCAAAAGTTAAATTACCACTTTGAGAAGGTTTCCAGACAAGATCATCAGCAATCCATTCAGAATTAGTTTCCATTACTTCCCATAGTGAACAAATTCTCTTAAAAGCTAAAGAACCATTTGAACCTTTCAACTGTGGATACTTTATTCTCATGAATCTAGCCCAAAGACCCGCACCTTCTCTGAATTTCCAAGCCAACTTTAGATTAACAGCTTTCACTTGAGAATCCAAACTTCTAATACCAGGACCTCCTTGTTTTGGATAACAAATAGACTTCCAACAAATCCAGTGAAATTTCTTGCCAAATTCTTTATTGACCCCCCAAAAGAAAGACCTAATCAGTTTGTTAACTAACTGAATACTCTTCTTTGGAGGATTTAATGAAAATAAAGTAAAAAAAGGCATTGAAGAAAGAACTGATTGAATCAGTGTTAGCCTACCTCCCATAGAAAGGAATTTTGATTTCCAGAATAGAATTTTTTATGCCAAAGATTGAACAAGGGGATCAAAGAAAATTGTTCTCCTTCTTCCTTTAAACAGAGGACATCCCAAATACTTTATTGGCCCTTTTTCAAATTTGAAACCAGTCAATGCTGCAATTCTTGACCTGTTACCAAAGGAGGATTTGGAACTTAACACAAAACAACTCTTCTCCTTACTGATTAATTGACCTGATTGTCTTTCATATTTGTCTAGGAACTCCATCAGAGATTTAGGCTCCTTCTGTTTGTCAAGAAAGTTAAGCGGGAAAATGATTCCCGGGAAAAGTGAAGGGAAGTGAAGGGAAGTAGAGGAAAATGAAAGTTAATTTCTTGCGTGTGTTTGGTTAACAGGATGAAAATAGCAAGAAAATTATAAATGAAAAATGAAAAATTACAGACATACACTCATATATAGTTATAACTTTACGTTAAATAAGTATAATATAGTTTCTTATTTAAATTACCAAAATTATGATGTATATAATAAACATCCATTTAAATAAAACATTAGTAAATATGAAATAAAAATTATGAACATTTAATTGTAAAAACATCAGTAATAGTGTATTATTATGAAGAATAGTTATTGGTAAATATTTTAGTAGTAGTTGTAATAATAATAGTATTAAAAGTAAAAACAATACTAATAATAATTTACATGGTAAAATACCATGATTCCTTGAACTTTCCTGCAAAATCCCTACGTCTTTGGTAGAATGTGTTCTGTGGGAAAGTTTTTCATACAGGAAAATTTGAGGACCGTTTTTCAACAACTTTCCTGCTAACCAAACACAACAAAAAGTGCAGGAAAGTTATTTTCCTTTCCTTACGAATGCACCCTTAAGACTTCTCTTCATGCCACTAGAGAAAATTATTACATCATCGGCAAAACTCTAATGACTGATCAGAGGGCACCCCCTTGGATGAGAAAAAGGACAAACTAATCGAAAAAACATTAAATTATGAACCCCGCTACTGAAAGACTCTGCCATTATGATAAATAGGCTAGGCGATATTGGATCCCCTTGCCTTAATCCTCTAGAGGGTTTAAAAAATCCCATAGGCTGCCCATTAATAATGACTGAAAACCAAGGGGAAGAAACACATCTCCAAATGAGGTCTATGAAAATCTCTGAGAAACCAAAGGCTCTTAATGTTTTGATGAGGAATAAGTTTTTAGTTAGTTTGTGATACATATAAGATATTGGTGTTTGGGAGTTAAATTTGGGGTGCCTTTAACAGCACCCAAAAATATCTTAACTGGACATGTCTATGAAGAGCATTGCTAACTCCAATCAAGGTACTTGTAGTGTCTACTTAACATTATACTATTAAGCCATAAACTTGAAGTGCATTTTAAAGCCCAAATGTCTGTTCCACAGTTCCCAACTGTACAAAAATAAAATCTTTCATCCCGAGATATATCACAATTCACAAAATTACACACTACTAAGAGCTATCAAGTAATGATGAATTAACTATGGATTCAGGTTCAACACAAATTTCCAATCCTTCTAATAAAACAGACTGAGGTTCAACGGTTTGCCTATTTTGTCTAATTGTACAAGCCAACAGGAGAACTGATTAAAAAACAATTTAGCTAGTTCTACAGTAAGCTAAGATGTGACATTACAAGAAATAGTAAAATGTCAAAAAAATGTGACCAGTCTTATTTTAAGTCAAGATTTCATACACATGCGGACACACATCAAAAAGCATGTGTGTTTTCCACTCAAAAGCACCATCTGCTATTAAAGCATCAACATTGCTCTCCACTGTCATCTCATCAACAAACTCGCTCAAGTGATGTTTACTTGATGAGTATAATTTATACAAAATTAATTACAGGTTAATATATCCATTATCAGGTTAATATATCCATTATCAGGATAAACACATAAATAAATAAGCAAAATATACACCTAAATCAACATAAATAGAGAACACACCAAGGTGTTACCATAACCAGTCAATTTACACAAATGCTAAAGTGATTGAAGCACCACTATGTGGGATCATCAACATCATCATGTAACTAAATTAAATATATCCCGTAATGATTTATTTATTTTTTCATTTCAAAAAAATATATATATCTTGTATTGTGTCATATGCTTCTTGCTTACTAAACCTAATTTAGTAAACCATAAGAAAAATATGATGTAGAAGCACGCTGTCTAACGAAAATGGAGTATTGATGCTATGAAATAGTCTCTATTTGCACTATAGGTAGCAAAATTGGTGTTACTTCTGAAAGAAATCATTTCGGAATAAGCAAAAGCACATGTCAACAAAAGTGGAAAATGAAAAACTTATCCATATGCATCTGAATAACCAAATTAACATGTATCAGCCTCAAGAGAGCACCTACGATTCTATTATGAATCTGAATAGGTAAAGCAAATCAATAGATTAAGTAAAACATCAGTTCAATTTATATTTGACGTAAACTACACGTCAATGGCTAAAAAGAAATACCAAACCCCAATTTTAGAGATAGAATCAAAAGTTGTCTTATATTTCAAGAATGAGAAAAGTTAGTACAAATGAGAAAACATGGGGTGTTAATATGGGAATGATTACTTGCTAATAAAGTAATTAGCTAAAATGACTAAAATGACCAACTATTAACAAAAGAATGCCTAATTAGTCCCAAACATGCTTGAAGACCAATTAAAGGCTAAAAAAAATAAAAGAACGAAAATAAAAGAGACTATGACGTAGACGACGTCAAATGGGAGCAAGAAAAGATAATTCTCCCTCTAAACTCTCTCAAATCTTTATATCATCAAATGGAAGAATGCCTTAATGAGGCTACAAAAGAGGTATTTAACGGGACGAGGTTGCTTGACCACTAAGCTAAGTATCTAATTACAAATATGCCCTTAATGCCAATTAACCTTCCTTCCTCTAAATACAAAATAAAAGGAAAAATACAATAAATACTAAAAATAAAAAATAAAATACTAAAAATGACGAAAAGGCCCTTATTCACATCACTCTCCCCCCCTTGAAAGAGTTCGTCCTCAAACTCAGAGGGGAATGCCTTCAGTGTCACCATCAAGGATCGTAATGAGAGTTGGCTGGGGTGGGACCTCCGGTGCCTCAAGATAATCAGGGTCCCTGAAGCTAGAAGAGCGCGACGGCAGGGAAGGGAGCAATCTGCGGCTCGATGACCCATCACCCCACAGTTGTAGCATTTAAAGGTGACCAGATGAGCTGGAACAGGAGGAGGAACTGTAGGAGTAGGAATAGCTGCAGTGGAGGAGTCACAGTAGGGGAAGAAGTCACTGGTGCTGGAGAGACTGGTATGGAGAGGCAACGTGGAGGAGGAGCAGACTAATGAAAAGTCTCAATTTTAGTGGCGTACTCCACTACCTTAGCAAAGGAGGTGACGTCACATAAAGCGAGGTCGCGCTGGATATAGCTCTGAAGGCCGAGAATATACCGGTTGAACCTCCGTTCCTCACTCTCACCGAGGCAAGCACGAGTACAAAGAAGCTCAAAGCGCTCAGTGTAGTCCAAAACTGTGGTGTCATGGCGAAGAGACTGAACTCGCAAGAATAGGTCACGCTCATAAGTGGCGGGGACAAAAGCTGACATCAACTGGGCCCGAAGCTCCGCCCAAGTCTGTATAGGAGGCTGGCCCTCAAGAACATGGCGTTGCTCCAAGTCATTCCACCAAACACTTGCGTAACCTTGAAATTTAGTAGCCACAAGCAAAGCACACCGGCGACTTTTCAGTTGCTTGTACTCAAATATCCACTCCATAGCGGCAAACCAATCCACAACAGCATCGGGCTGTAATTGCCCATCAAACATCGGGACATCCACTCTAATGTCACCCTGTATACTCTGTGATAGTAACCGAAGTACCAACTGTGTGATGGCATCACCACCCTGAAGCGCCAAGGCATCCTCATCGAGATCATCATTGCCTGGCGGAAGCTTGGAAAGTAAGGCGCGTTGTGGGCGCCTCCAAGGCGATGGATGAGGAGGGACAGGAGCTGGTGGGAGAATTGGGGTTGTGGGAGGAGTGGTATGAGGTGGAAGAGTCTCTCGTGGTGGAGAAGGAGGTGGAGCTGGGACCAGCGGCTGACGGTAGGGGCACTGGTTCATCTGATGCCCCTCTTGATAGCGTACAAAATAGTGGTGCTCGGAGAGGGGGACATATGGAGTAACCTTTGGGCCCAAGTAATCGAAGGGAGAAACGTCCTCTGTACGAGGGGTGCCTTAAACTCAGGAGCGGAGTGGGGGCGGGGTGAAGGAGGGCCATCATGGGGAGGTAGGGTAATCCATTCGCGTACCCGCTCATAAGAATCAACGGGTGCGGAATGAAAGGAACGGGTATCCCATGGGGGTTGATGATGTGGGACATGGAGAGGGTGTCCAGGGGTGGTAAGGTGTGTAGAATAGGTGGGGGTGGAAGCGTGGGGAAAGTGGAATGGGGTGGGTGGGAACGGGGGGTGTGGGGTGTGGGGAGTATTTGGGGGGTTTCAAGGTGTTTTTGTGGGTGGTGGCGAGGGTAAATGGAAATAGGGGGCAAGGGGTAGTCATGTGGGGGTTGAGTGGGGTAATTGGGTGGATGTGATGGTAGGGAGTGGGAGGGAACAAGAATTCGGGGTGGGGGAAGGTGTGGAGAGGGCAAATGGTGGTGCGTTGATATGTTTGGTGGTGGAGGGGGAGGTATAGGGGGTGATGGTGAATTTTGAGGGATGAAATTATTAGGAATGTGTGAGGGTAGAAATTTTAGGATTTGAGATTCAAGATTGGGGTTAAGATGTGGGTAGGGTTCATTTAACATGGGGTATGTTACCGGGGGCGGAAATTGGGTTGGATTTGATTCTTTGGCATGCCGGATGTCACGGATCATTTCGGTGATAGTTGGAGAAGTCAATCCGAGCGTGGGAGGTACCGATGTAACACAAAGAAGAGAGCACGGGATTGGGAAGGTGTCGGGCTGCATTGGGATCAAGAGGAGGTCAGTTGTGGTGTCGCCAGTTTCCCTGGGGCCTCGGCCGAGGGTTCTGGACTAGGACCTGTCTATGCCGGAGGTTGTATCCGAAGGAAGGGACTGGGTTTCCGAAGGTGGTCGGCTGTTCTGGAGCGGCGGCGGCGGGAACTTTTTGGTAGGGAGGGGGGTCGGCGGCAACCTGTGGTGGAGGGAGGGGTTGTGTAAGGTTGCCACTGGTGTTTTTTGCCTTTTTTTTTATGGCCCGGCCAGCTGGGGGTGGTGGAAGAGGGCCTTCTTCGGTAGTAGTGCTTTCTTGGTTATGAGTGGGGTTAGGGTTTGTGAAATTAGGGTTTTTTTGGGGTAAGGGTGTAGAATGAGTTGATCTTAGAGAATTGGGGTTGGGATTTTGCGATGTTATCGGGGCGGTGTGGGGGCAGTCCGTGGTGGTTGCCGGAGAAGAACCTAAAAATTGAGTCAAGAAATGCAAGGATTGAGTTTTTTTTATTTTCTTTATTTTCTTCCGTTGCCGAGGGAGGTGGGAATTGCGCCGAAACCAAGCGACAAGAGGTTTGACCGACAAGAAAGAAGGTTGCCCAGGGGTGTCGCAAACGTCAGAATAAGGTCGGATTGGTTTTTTTGGGGGGTGGGGCAGATTGGAGGGAAGGTCGGTGGTCATGGCAGCAAGGTTAGGGCTGGTAAGTGGGTCAGCAGGGTAGGTGGGGTTGCTTGGGGAGGGGCAGGGGGGTGGATAGCAGTGGCGGGGTCGGGGTGAGGTGCGGTGGTGGGGCGGTAGGCTAGGACAGCAATGACGGGACTCGCACCTAGCGTTGAAGCTAGGGTTCAATGTTGGGCTAAATTTTGGAAAATTGTTGTAAAAAAGCCTCGAATTGTTCTTGTTGCTTTCGAACCATCTCTTCCATTCTTTGATCGTGCTTTTCTTCCATCCTTGCCATTTGGTCTTTCAATTCTTGAATCTCTTCCGCTTGCGGCTTGGATTTCTTTGGAGCCATTGCGAGTAGTGTACGATTTTGAATACCAACACACCAATACACCACTTGGGGAATGACACCTCGCTGTGATACCAATTTGACGTAAACTACACGTCAATGGCTAAAAAGAAATACCAAACCCTAATTTAGAGAGAATCAAAAGTTGTCTTATATTTCAAAATTGGGAAAAGTTAGTACAAATGAGAATACATGGGGTATTTATATGGGAATGATTACTTGCTAATCAAGTAATTAGCTAAAATGACTAAAAGGACCAACTAATAACAAAAGAATGCTTAATTAGTCCCAAACATGCTTGGAGACCAATTAAAGGCTAAAAAGAAAATAAAAGAACTAAAATAAAAGAAAGACTAATACAAAATATTAAAAATGACAATTAAACCCTAATATGACCCATTTCCATCAGTTCACATTGAATGCCTTTGACTTCCGTGGCTTAGATATATATATATATATATATATGTACACATAATTGCATTGTAATCCCAAAGTAGCATAAACTAAGAACACCCAAAGTAGCATAAACTAAGAACATTTCTCTAACATATATATATACAGAAAGTCTCCTGTAAGGACTTCTTATGGTGCAGACCTCGGTACATATTATTTTTTTAAATTGTAAAAAAATGAATTTTTTAATGAAACTTCTTTGATATGATCTCCGGGGTGAGAAGACCATCTTCAATTTTTTTGGTCAAAAAATTCAATAAAAAAACCGTTGAGATGAGGTGATATGTAAAAAAATGATATAAATATGCATTTTCAACCGTTGAAATGTTGGGTCAGCGCCAGCCGCTTTATTGATTGAATTTTTTGATGAAACTTCATGGATATGATCTTCTCACTATCGAGATCATATCCATGAAGTTTCATCAAAAAATTCAATCAAAAAGTGGGTGAGATGATCGCCAACATTTCAACGGTCGAAAATGCATATTTATACCATTTTTTTACATATCACCTCATCTCAATGGTTTTTTTATTGAATTTGTTGATGAAAAAAATTGGAGATTATCTTCTTAGCGTGGAGGTTATATCCATGAAGTTTCATCCAAAAATTCATTTTTTTACTATTTTAAAAAAATGGTATGTACCGGGGTCTGCATTATAGGGAGTTCTTACAAGAGAGGGCCTATATATATATATAAGAAGGCATAGATATTGCATTACATATATAACATGTATTTAGTTTACCGAAAGTAGAAATTTTGGTGAGTTTAGCTTCATTCAAAGAAGACGAAGAAATTAGCGCAATCCAAACATTATTTCAGATCGGGTACTACCATTGGTTTTAAGAACTAAGAAGAAATGAGTATGGAGCGTTTACACAGGATACGCTATAGAATGAGAGCGCAGCAAGGGGTCAAGGTCTCCCCATAGCCTGGGAGAAAAGGAGAGGCGTGCCTAATCAATACAAGCCGCAAATTGTATAAGCAAACATTGAAAGGATTTTATTATATACTTGTATAGGCATATATGAAGAGTGTGTACACTTGCAAAGGATCCACGATGCCCACAGGCCATACGAAAGCATAAAGCTCCTTACACATCACTATTCAAATCTAGTAAACAATGAGAATTACAACCCTACTTATAGGCTCGTAGAGGAACCTTTATAACTAGCCCAAATTAATAAATTACCAAAAATATTTGATATAATCTTTATCACTACTCTTCTAAATTTACATATTTGTAATTTATCAGGAAAAAAGTATAAATATTATTACCCCTAGTTATTATAATGGTAATAAATAGAATTCTAATCGAATTCCATGTGACGTTCTACTTGCCTAGCATTCCGCATCAAAGATATATCTAAAATTCAAATGCAGAAGTTTAAACAAGTTAAACCTATCATAAATAATCCAACATTCTAATTATCAAAGTATTCCAAACATGATCCAAATGCTAGAAAAGAAAGCTTCATTAGGATTTAAGATTCGAAATGCTTCAAGTATAGTAAATTCAGAGTGGAAAGTGATCTGGTGCTATATGTCACCTATGGAATCAAGCCAGGTTAGGTCAAGTGGAAAAGTGCTACTTGAGTAGCACATGTGAAGTTAAAGGTGAAATTGTATGGGATGGTTGGACACGCTAAACATATACCAATAAGAGCCTCAAAGTATAGTGATTTGGTTGATATTGATAGTAATTTTAGGGGTAGAAGTAAACCTAAACTGACATGGTGGCAACTTGTTACAAATGAAAATGATATGTGATGTCAACATAAAATATAAATTAAGTCTATTTAATAATTGATTTATCCCGTTGAGGGGACTATGCCCTCATTTTTACTAATCTAAGTTCCAATTTGGGTTGAAAAGAATCAAGATAAAACTAGGAAACCTATGCCTAATCTAATTAGGAGACATTGATGGAAATAGGCCATTTTTAGGGATTATTTGTTATTTTTATTTTCTTTTGTATTTTCTTTCATTTTGGTACTGTTTTTTTCTTTCTTTTGCTTTATTATATAGAGGTAAGGAGTAGTAACGGCATTTTCATAATTAGAGCCTAAGCTACTTCTACCCTTTAAATACCCCATATAGTTTTCATTTGAGGGGACTCTCCATTTTGAATATAAGAAATCTTTTGATTCTCTCTCTAAAGTTAGGGTTTGGGGTATTTCTTTTAGCCATTGACGTGGAGTTTACGTCAAATTGGTATCAGAGCGGGTGTCGCTCCACATTGGCGTTGGTGAATCAGTGTATTTTTGTTATTAAAATCGTACTCTGCAATCGATGGCTCCAAGAAGATCCGAACAACTATACGAAGAGATTCAAAAACGAACGGAAGGGGTACAATCACAATAACAAATCTATACCCATTTTCAAAACCCTAGCCCTAACCCTAGAAATCCCAACCCACCTCTACCCTGCCCTACCCTCTGTCAGTCCCGCTGCCCAAGCCCTACTGCTACCGGGTCTGCCCAAAAAGGGCCAGAAACCCCTGCCAAGGCAGCCCCCGCCGAACAAAGGGAGGCCAGTATTTTGTTCCCCGCCAAGACAGTCCCCACCCCATTTGAACCCCCCTCTGCCTCCCCTACCCTATTCCGCCACCTCATTGCCCTTCGCCACCCCCGTCGACCAAAATCCTATACCCCACCCATGTTCCAACCATTCCCCTACCCAAAAAAAAACTCGTCTCTCCTCCACAGGGGTCGGCCAGTCCCAATGGCTGACGACCATCCCGATTACACCGGCGCCCCTTTTCCCCCTCCTGTCCAAACCCGAAACCCTACCCCAACCACTCGTCAACCCCACAAAAACCCCCCAACCCGAATTAAATCCTAACCCCTCCCAACCCCAAACTCTCCAACACACCACCCATTTTTCAAACCCCAATCATAAAAAAAATTACGTTTATACCCCGATTAACTCCCGCGGCTCAATTCAAGATTACCTACGGCTAGTCCAAGATTCGTTACTCCACCCAATCATTCTTCCCCTTTCATTCACCCAAGCGGATCAAATCAACGATAAAAACTCCCCTCCCAAGTCGGGTTATTGCAAGAAAGATAAAAAGGACGAAATTGGATTGTGTATTGGGAAATTTTTTGACATTTTTAATGAGGATGGTTGGGTGACTCGCACGACTCTCGCGAGCAAAAACATTTGATTTGGGAGATTTTTTTCCAATCTTTGAGAGAGGGGATGATGATTTTGATGAGGTTGGATCGGAGGTTATCTCTCTTGGGGTTAATTTGGAGATGGGAGGTGATGTGTTAGGTGGTGGGTATGTGGACCCATTCATGGTAGCTTTTGATAGGTGCTCGGAGGAAATTTTCCGCGGCGTAGCATTAAGGAGGTTCATCACGGAAATCTCGAGTCGCGATTTTGTTGGTCGGCCATGTTTGGATTTTGTTCCTATTCTCCCTGGATTTATTGCAAGCTGATACAAGGGGCGTTTTCGAGGACGGCTCTTCTTCCTAGTGAGGTGCTCCTTGATGGGTGCCTTACTTTCTTACCGTTCCTCTCCTACGCTCGAGGACAAGCTTTTCGAATCCGGGGAGAGTGATGGAAATAAATCTTTTTTAGGGATTATTTGTCATTTTTATTGTCTTTTGTATTTTCTTTTATTTTGTTACTGTTTTTTCTTTCTTTTGATTTATTATTTAGAGGTAAGGAGTAATAATAGCATTTTTGTAATTAGGGCTTCAGTTTGGAGCCTAAGTTACTCCTATCCTTTAAATACCCCATGTAGTCTTCATTTGAGGGGACTTTCCATTTTTAATATAAGAAATCTTTTGATTCTCTCTCGAAAGTTAGGGTTTGGTATATTTTTTTTAGCCATTGATGTGTAGTTTACATCAGACATATTCATTATTAAAGATAACTTATCTCTTCTAGTTGGCCGAACCCAAAGGGGCATATCCCTGGGCACGTTATTATTCCACTCTTGATAAAGCTCGCAATGAACGTAGGCTAAGAGACCAACACTGGAGCTGCACAATCATCACCGAACACGTCCTCAAAATTGCCAACATGCCAGCTAACAAAAGTCCACAGTACTCAAGATCCAATCCAATAGCAAAGAAGTCATCCACAAAACATGCCACAATGACGGCTTCCAATCATCACCGAACACGTCCTCAAAATTGCCCCGCATGCCAGCTAGCAAAAAGCCCCAGTAGAAAGCACTCAAGATCCACATTAATAGCAAAGAATCCGTCCACAAAACATGCCACAATGAGGGCTAACAAACCAACTCAACATGGGGCTCTCAACGATACCAGACGAAGGACGAGACTCCATACATGTGCACCTTCAATTTTAGGTGATGTATCTCAATCAACGAAAGGGACTAGAATACATCCAAGGATATATCCACATACCCAGGTCCAATTAAAGTCCACACAAACCAGTGAATTGACCTATGGAATAACATAAGAAGAAATGACCACAAAAATATCCTCTTTTATACCAAAGAGTGGGAAGAAGTCTCCGGACTCCGCATCTCGAAAATGATTGCAAATCGCTAAGAAAACCTCAGCAATATTATCAAAGAAATCACTGAAACAAAACTCGGCCTCTTTTTCTTCGAAGATGGGGTAGAAGTCCCCAATAGTAAACACCTCTTCGATTCTTGAAATCTGGTACGAATGAGACCCAACAATCCTCGACAAAGATGTCGACGCAAGACCAACCGCAAGCAAAACTGAAATGTCAGTTGGAACAATGGAATTTGATGGAAACCGTCAGAGACAATAATAACGTGCCAAGGGAAACGACTCACACAAGGGAAAACAGCAAAAGACCACAACGACAGATGCAAAGAGTTTACACAAATGTGTTGTACACGGGCTCAATCTTCTCGTGCTCAAATTTCCACTTATACGCCTCCTCGCCACACTCCTCACCCTTTAAATGACTCTCCATGTATTAGACTGGTGTGATGAGTCCAACCCGGTACCCATTGCCTTGCAGTACCAACAAGATCACTCACTTCCCATTATTCAAGCCTTTTCACAACTGTCTACGAGCCTCAATAATATTCCTTGAACTCCCTATACTCATCCTTGAATTGCTTAATGTAGCCAAAATTACAATATTTGGCCTCCAAATCAGATGTACGGTAGTTGGTAGTTTGCTCAACTCACTAGCAGCGGGGAAGTGAAAGGGGTTATTACAAGGATTCCAAAAAGTTAAAAGAATTGAAACATAAATTTTTAAACTTGGGAGGATAGTTGGGTAATTTGGTTACAAGTTCAGGGGTTAATACTATAATTTTCACATACCAGGGTCCAATTAAATCCACACAAACCAACAAATCAACCTAGGGAATACCATCAGAAGAAACGACCACATAAATATTCTTTTTTGTCCCAAAGGATGGGAAGAAGTCACCATGACTCCGCATCACGAAAGTGAGTGTGAATCACCAAGAAGACCGCAACAAAATTATCTGCAAATCACCTAAACAAAACTCGACCTTTTTTTCTCCAAAGATGGAGTGAAAGTCTTCGATAGTAAACACCTTTGTGCGCGTCCCAAAATCTAATCTGAGTGACCCAACATCCTTGATAAAGATGTCAAAAGCAAGAGTAGAGAGTCTAACTAAAATGTCAGTTGGAATAACAAAACTTTAGGTAAACAACCGTCATAAAGCTAATAATGGGCCACAGGGAATGGCTCGCACAAATGCAAACGGCTAGAGACAACAATGGCAGATGCAAAGAGTTCACACAAATGCGTTCTAAAAACAAACTCAATCTCCTCAGCTCAAATTTCCACTAAATGCCTCCTCGTCGCACTCCTTAACCTTTAAGCGACACTCCATATTTTAGACATGAGTCCGAAACGGTACCTATTGCCTCACTATATTAATAAGATCACTCAGTTCCCACTCTTCAAGCTTTTTCACAATTATCTGCGAGCCTCGCAATAATATTCCTCGAACTCCCTATACGAATTTCTTAATGTAGCCCAAATCACAATATTTGTCCCCCAAATCGGATGTACGATAGTTGGCGGGCTGCTTAGCTCACCAGTAACGAGGGAAATAAGAGGGGTTGTTTCGAGGATTCCAGAAAGTATGGGGCTGAAACGTTATTTTTAAAACTTTAAAGAATAGTTGGGAATTTGGTTGCACGATTAGGGGGTAGTAATGTAATTTCCAATCTCTAAAAGAGAGCATAGATGAGGAAATATCGAGCTGGAGGTCTGATGGGGCTCTGCTAGAGGGGTCGAGGATGGTGCACCAAGAGTGTGGTGGATTGTTAAGGTTCGCCAGAGGCTGATTGGGTTCAGCAAAGGTTCATTAGATCTTACGTGAGGGTGGGGACAGCAGCAGAGGGTATAGATGGCGGCAGAGGGGACTGGGGGAAGGGCAGCGAGCGATTGGACCTGCAATAGGGATTTGGACCATAAACCCAGAAGGGAAAAGTCAAAGGGCCAAAGCCTTGGTGGGAGGCCACAAAGCTGGCGGTAATCAATGGTGGGGCCGTTGACGGTTAGCCGACACAAATCCTTTGTCACTTGGCGGCTCGAGGCAGCAGCGCTAGTGACAAGGAGGGGCCAAAGCAGGTGGGTATCAGCAAGGGGAGGTGTCTGGTGGAGGCAAAGGGTTGGTGTTCAGCGAACAGTAGTCATCACGTGGTGACTACCATTAGTTGAACTGAGATTAACATCAATATACAAATGTTGGTAAAAGGCCCACAACATATAGCTAAAAAACAATATATACAAGAAACCATCTTTTTCAGACCTGTTATAAGTTCAAGCCTCATTGTCCTCGAGGTAAACTAAGTTTTAAGTATCAGATTGAAAAAGGTATTTTGGCAACACTGAACTTGTAAATAGGCCACCAATATACGTACTGGTTAGGGGTAAAATGTTTAAAAGTCATGTATTATCCCCAAACAAAATGTATAAGATACAGTGTAGTCGGAATATGATCTCTACCTAATGATTTCCTCAACCTCCATGACATCTTCTTCTATAAGAGGTCATTTCTTGCCTTCAGATCATCTCTTTTGTTCATTGTAGTTACAAAATGAACCCACTTTTTTCAAACTATAATATTATACTTTAAAAAGGTGACCGAGCCAAGGACACAATCTAGTTTCACTAAAGGCCTGTTGATGAGGGTTATTTGTCCCCCTCACGAGAGTCTTTGGTTCCAGAAGGCAACCCTTGGGCCTGGAAGGCAAGACTAGAGGAACAAAGCAGATCAAATCATACAAGTAGGATGACTCGTCAATACTGACAGCGGAGGGGCTAACTCTGAATGAGGTAGAATGCTGACGGCACTAGAAAATAACTCCTAGTAGGACTGAGGAGTCCTAGTCTCTGCATCTAACAACATCGACCAACATAGACAACATGGGAAAGGACTTTATGGAGAAATAGGGATATATTGTATTCAAATACCACTAATAAAAACTCCAAACACCATTCCTCGAGTCAGACCCAAGCCAAACCAATCCAAACCACGTACATCTTACTGTTTTATGTGACTATTCATGTGATTCCCTTAACAAATACAAAATTCTTACAGTATTGATTTTTAAACAACCTTAAAACCAAGATTTTAAAATGAAGATGAAAAGATGGTTAAAGTTGATACTCCCACAAGTTCAAAGAATTAAGGGAAAAAATTGAATTTGATTGAAAAAATAAATAAATAGCGGAAACTATTTGCAAGACCTGCAATGTGCCTTTAAAATGAATAGTTTGCATCATCTCATGTTCTGAATTGTCAGACCACCATAAAATTTCCAATATGTCAAAGTCAGCCATAAAGATAATAGGATGTGATGGAAAGGCTATAGATATGAAGTCCACCACCTTCGAGTAGACAATCGCCTAAACTTCAATCATTCTTGATGTGTTAAAGATTATTCAACTATGTCCTGGAGTTGAAATTCTTGTGAGATAAAATGCGATAGAAAGGCAAGATGCCAAATTCAACCAATTTTTAGGGTAATTCACAACTAGGCATCTGGAGATAAAAAAAATTATAATCAAGAACAATTAGCTGATATACAAATGGTGTTAATGACTTGAGTAAAGTATGTGAACCGCATTCAAGTACTCTTATTCATTGAGGGACCGCGCCAAAGCTCCTGAAGAAATTTTGTGTGAAGCCAAAAACTAAGTGGACTTCACTTGACTAAGAATGTTAACAAGGTACATTTCTTTGCTTTTCTATTTTTACAAAACAAGAAACGATATCATAGTAATTTAAGCAAAAACATCAAAATATTCTACACGAACATAACCAAATGAGTGACAAGAGAAAGAAAAAAAGTACATATTAATTGGTCCAAGATTGCTACACCATCGTCATAGGTGCGTCAATTCTATGTGCAACATCAGACCAACAATATCTCTTTTTACTTAACCAACATGTTTTAATCCTATGAGTCACATCATCACTAATATCTCCATTTTTTTGGATAATCGAGCCTAAATAACGAAAATGATCAATTCTATGTAATCTTGACCCTCTAGTTTCACCACACTCCCGTTTGTCCTCCTATTACTACTAAAATTGCACTCCACATATTCTGTTTTAGTCCTAGTTATTTTAAATCCTCTTGTTTCTAGAGTTTCTCTCCACAATTCCAATATGGCATTAATCCCCGTCTTAGTCTCATCCACTAAAACAATATCATCTACAAATAGTGAGTATATAAAACATTAACAAATACATTTCCGTACTTCACTTGGTCTAGTAAGTAGGTTCATGTAGCATTGCTTAAATTATATTTACGCCTTTTGCGAGTTTGGGACCAAGGCATGCATTTAACAACAATAAATTCAACAACTTCGGACCAACAAAAAACTAAACTTCAAGCATTCTTCTTGTGCTTAAACGAAAATTAGTCCCATATACTGCAACATAAAGTGTTTTTTCTCGTCTAGAATTCTCACATTATAAGTTCCATATTTTTAAAACACAAACTAATACCAAAAGCAATCAATACAATGCCAATGAATCTGTCATTTCTACACGACCATTTTCTGCAGCTAATCTAGAAATTTTATTTTTTGTTCCCAAACAGCTATGAAGCACCAATATCACTCTAGGTGGGGTCGTGGCAATGCGGACGACACCTAGCCTAAATGCGTGTCCGAGTGTTCAACATATGTCTGACACTTCGTTTAAGTGTCGTGCTTAAATTTTTATTCGGACAGAGCAGTGACACAGCACGTATATTAAGCCACACGCGATAGACACCACGCAATATGTTTTAGAATTTTTACATTTTGAAAGGTAGTACTAAATACAAATTTAAATCTTATACTGGTTCATTTAGAAAATAGTTGTAAATCAAATAAGCTCGCGTGCAAGGCATGTGGAGAGTTGGCTCAAGCGTCACACCACTGACCTTTGTTTTCAGCCGGTTTCTGAGACAAGCAAAGGTTGGCTTCGCTGCAGCGAAGCGGGTCATGGACTTGGACAGAAGTTTGGGAATTTCTTGATTTGGAACCGGGACAAGCGAAGGGTTGGGTTCACTGCAGCGAAGGAGGATGAGGGTTATTTTGAGCATTTCATCCCTTGGCTCCCTTGTAAAAATAGCGACTTTTAGGTCATTCAACCCAAGTTAGAGAACAACTATTTCATCGTCTATTACTCTTGTATACACATTGAGAGTGATGGTGAGGCCTAAGAAAAGTTGTCAACCCTTTTTAATTTAATCAAAAAAAAGAAGCCCTCACAATTAGTATATGTAGCCAAATTAGTGAGTCATGTACGCTTTGTTGGTGTGATTATATTTCTCTTGGTTATATCTTGAATTTCTTCATTTTTTATCTCGGGCATGCATGAATCACTCTATTCAGTGAGTACCCGTACTATAAATTGGTATTAGAGCTTGGGCTTGTAAGGTTTTTGCTTTGTGTGAATTTAAGATGTTTGATAAAATTCCTGAGTGGAATTTTGGTCTTGCCCAAATTATTTTTGTTCAAAACTCGTTTTGGAGATTAGATAATGGTTACACAACAAGGTTGCAAAGGTGTCAATGGTAAAGTTTGACTTGGAGAAGTTTAATGGTAAAACCATTAATTATGACATGTGGCAATGTCAAATGAAAGATGTTTTAATCCAACAAGGTTTGCATAAGGTGTTAAAGGGCATTGCATCTAAACCCGTGGATATGTCGGAAGATGATCGGAAGGAATACGACTTGCAAGCATATAACACTATCCACTTAAATCTCGCGCAAAATGTGGTATATTATGTGATGAAGGAGGAATCGGTGGAGTCAATATAAAAGAAATTGAAAGACAAATATATGACAAATAGCATAGAGAATAGTCTTTGTCTCAAGAAGATATTATTCCACTTTGATTATAACAAAGGTATATTGATATCCAAACATCTTGATGAGTTTAATAAAATTATCTCTGATTTATTAAGCTTTGATGTTGATATTGACGCTGAAGATAAAGCTTTGTTACTTCTAAATTCACTTCCAGATTCATAAGGATAAAGAAGTGAGGTTTGATGGTATCTTTTCGGCATTGTTGCGAAGTGAGAGGCGGAAAAGGAGAAGAGTGATTCTTAGTTCAATGCGATGGTTGCTGCAAAGGAGGACCGATGAGAGAAGGCAACGTTGAAGTGGAAAATCTAGATCCAAATATCGGATCAAGGGCTTGGCAAAATGTTTTATGTTACAAGTGCAAGAAGAAGGAGCATTTCAAGAAGGATTGCCTTAAGATAAGGGCATGAGACGATAAGAAACGGGTGGCAGAGTACGTTAATTTTGTTACTTCAGATGATTACGAGTTTAGGATCACGTTGGTAGTTTCTTAACAAGAAAGCACTTTAAATGAGTGAATTCAAGACTCGGGATGCTCTTACCACCTGTCTGGATAAAGATTTATTCCATACCTTTCAGGACGTGGATAAAGGGAAAGTCTTTATGGGTAATGACCATGTTTGTCGATGGAAGGGTATTGCATAGTTAAATTGAAGATGCACGATGGAGTGACTCGTACTCTCACCAATGTTCGTTCCGTTTCAAATTTGAAGAAGAATTTGATCTCTTTAGACGCTTTAGATTCCAACGAGTATAAGATTGTACTCGAGGAAAGAATGGTAAAAGTTGTCTTGGGTGCCTTTCGTGGTGAAGAGGGGAAAGAAAGATGGAAACCTCTATTTTCTTTAAGGGAGTACAATTTTCATGCCTCAATCGTTGATGAGAAAGAATAGGCAAAGTTGGATTCCACTAGGCTTTGGCATATGCGTTTGGGGCATGATGAGGAGAAGGCCATGATGGTGCAATGTAAGCAAGGGTTTTTAAAGGGGGTGCGGTGTGACGAGTTGCAAGTTAAATTTTTGTGAGCATTGCGTGCTTGGGAAGCAAACTGGGGTCAAATTTGACAAGGCAATTCATTGCACCAAGGGTATACTTAGATTATATTCATACAAATGCTTGGGGTCCTTCTAAAACACTATCTTTAGGAAGTAGACACTACTTTGTGACGTTTATTGATGTCTACTCTCGACAAACTTCAGTTCATACCATGAAACATAAGGATGAGATCTTTAGAGTGTTTCTCAAAATTAGAAGATGTTGAAGAATCAAATTGGCAAGAAGATTAAGGTGCTTACGTTGAATTACAGCGATGAATATCGGTATGATCCATAGTTGAAGTATTGTGAGGGTATTTTTTAGCATTTTACAGTTCAAAAATGACACAATAAAATTGAGAAGCAAAGAGGATGAACCAAGCCAAACTTAAAAAGGTAAGCTGTATATTGCCCAATGCAAGTTTGCCAACGCAGTTTTGGGCCGAGGCGTTACCATATGACTGCTTCATTGTCAACTGTTTTTCATCTACCACAATTGACTATACTACTTCTATAAAGGATTGGTCAGTTCACATCTTATTTATGAGAAGGTGCATATATTTGGATGCCTGGCTTATTTTTATAATAGCGAGGGCAATATTTATCCTAAATCTCGAAAAGCATTTTTTGCGGTTTCAAGTAATGGGATCAAGGGATACAAGTTATAGTGCTCGGAAGACACGAAGATGGTTGTGAGTAAGGATGTGACTTTTGATGAGGATTTTATGCTCAAGATGCCAAAGGTAAAGAAAGAAGATTCTCCTATGTAAAAAGAGTGAAAAGGTGCAATTGGATGTGACTACTCCAATCGATTCTTCAAGTGAAAAGGCGGAGGTTCCGAATGAGGGACCTAGTCAACAAGAACAACCATCTTTGGCTAGCGACAGAGAACAAATGGTTCTCAAACCTACGAGGACATATGGCTTCGATGATGACACAGTTGTATATGCATGGTTAATTTATGATAAGTCTTCCACCTACGGTGAGGCAATGTGCGGTACTCTGTGACACCCCGTAAAATTCATAAATAGATTGATCAGGTTTAATATAAAAACCACGAGAATCAAAAGCTTTTGGTAACATTATCAGCATAAAAAAAATCAAAACCAAATGAACAATGACAAGATAATGAAATACTTAATCAATACAAAACTAACTCTGATACCAATCACTGCCAATATAACATAAGCAGGCTCTGAATGTAAAATGTGCCCGCACAAAAGTCCCGACTCTGAATATAAGTATACATGTACAACCAGGCTGAAAATATAATAATACAGTAAAAGAATGAGATACACTTGCTCTAACTCCTACATTCCTAGGAGTAAGAAATTAGACGTCGCTAGAGATGCTCCTCCAATAAACCCGCAACAAGGACTTGTAAAACAGTTTTTAAAAGAAAACATAAACAAGTCTATGTATAATAGGATTATAATTGAATCTGAGCTACCTTATAACTACACATCTTCCTTTTGTGTTTTAACATGTTTTAAATTATTAGTTACCCAACCCAACAACCTAAAATATCATGCGGTTCTAAATCCCGAACCCATATGTATCCCATGTGATTAAAGTCTTATAACATCATTCTTTAATCTTTTACCGTTAACTATACTAAGTTAATCTCTTTCAATAGGAATCGCATGATATATTAAGGTCTTAAACCCTAAGGTACTTCTCGCAAAATAACCACGATACCAATAAGAGGCTCATATCTCAAATCTATTCACATTGAGCTATCTCACACCAATAATGCAATATACACATCTAATATGTAATACACAGATCCGAGTCAAGAGTATATAGGTAGGCATCCTTACTAAGTCATATACATCTCTAGTATAGCACATAAACCGATACAACTATCTCTAGTACCGCTGCTCAATAATCATATGATAGGAGAAAGACTCTACTCACGTCTAATATCCATACAAAGGTACAGTTTCTGGCATGTACAAATAAATGTGCTCCATGCACACACACAACGAACGCCTACTCTTATTGCCTTCGGGGACCTCTCGCACGTACTAGTATAGTCTTAGCTCGTCACAGTACGGGATAAATCACAACCGTCTACCCATCAGTCATAAAGCCTAACATACCCAAGACTTATGAAAGAAATATCCCCGTAAATCATCTCGATCGCGGGTACCTAAACGTGTGACCTAGGGGTAGAAATGACCATGGCAAACTCGTCTTTATCACCGAGGCACTATAGCTATCCTCATCGCGCATGCCCCTTAACAGAATCCCTCCTAATACGTCTGCCAACGAGAACTCACACATGGTATGCATTGCACATAAACAACACAAGTAATCACAACCCTCACTAATGGGTTAAAGCAAACACATACATAACCCTGACAAATGGGTTAAGGTAAATCACATACACATACCAATCCCAACACTACCTGGTGATACTATCATCGCTATCTTAAAAAGGTATAACACATATATAACCTTGTATTCATCCCATAATACATTAACCCTAACCTCTCGGTTCTTGAAACTAGACATAGTCTCACCCTACCATACACTAAAATTCATACATCAACTATATTTAATCTTTATTAGCCATAGTCCAATCTCCCAAGGCATCGCATCTAGGTATCAATCCACACATAATTTATAGAAAACCATCGAACATGATAACTACCCTTCCCTAGGGATTTTTATCCAAATTCCTAATCTCCCCAAAAAGATAAATGCGTCACTAGTCAATCACAACGACTCTAAAAATCCCGACCAACAAGCCCCAATCCTCTAAACCTGCAAATTCCTAATTACCACCCATCCTACACTCGGGTTTATAATCAAATGCCCAATCCTCAATTTAATCCCTTTAAATCAACAATTTCACAATAATCAACTAATCCTCAAAACTAATTTACAACACCTTAAAATATTAGATTCCAACTATATTCCATAACATAATAAAGCTCCAGGCCAAAACAAACTAACCCCAAACTCCAAAACCCAAAAAGTCAAACTAAAAACCAAAAGCCCCACCTTGGCCTTACGTGCTACTGTCATTCGATTGACGACCAAGTGTTGATCAATCGATCAATTTGGAGCAACCCTTATTCTCCTTTGTTGTGGGATTCCTCATCTTCAATCTCCATTTTTTCTCTCTATCCTCCATTAATGAACATATGAGCTTCCTCTAAACACCCAATCAGCATCCAAATGATAAAATCACATCAAAACAACAATTGGAATATATTTCCATCATCAAAACCCAAGATTCAAATAAAACCCCAATTCATAATCTAAGAACCCTAGCTTGAACAAATTTATCAATCAACTTATGATTTTAAAGAATACATTTACATAATCGGAGGGCTATTAATTAAGGGAAATTTATACTTAAATCCCTTGTTAATAATTTTTAAACATTTAAGGGCAATTTGCTATTAGGTCCACTTGTTATGCTACTAGTGTGGACTTCTGCAAGAAGAGAATTAGTAGACCTAAGTGTTTAAAATTTGTCAAAATTCCTTAAGTGTTTAAAATTTGTTTGCGAGGGACCTAAGAGTACTTTCCCCTTTAATTAATTGACAGCAGAAAACATCTTTAATCATATTCTAACAATTTATATTTCAATTAATGAGAGAATCAATCAAATTAATAATGAAAAATAACCCATTTACTATCTAAACTAGATTAATCTTGAAATTAATCAAATTAGTTATTTTAATCGGATTTAGATCAATTATATTCGGATTTCAATGAACAGATATAATATTAAGACACATACAATTATAATCAATCCTCGCATCCCCCAAATCCTCTTTTTCCTCTTGGTGCTTTCAAGTGAGTTAAAAGGTATAATGCGAAGTTCTATTGGATTTGATAGATCGGAGGACGAAGAAGAAAAAAACCAAAACGAGCCCATTTACCACCCTCCTCTACTTGGAGGAAAGTTGGGTCTTGAACATCAAGTTCATGTATGAGCATAGGAATTGGTCCATATTTAGAAGATGTTGAGGAAGCATTTGAAGACAAAAATTGCATATAGTAAAATTGCAAGAATGTACTATTCATCCGGTTTGCCTTTCCATCTTGAGAGGAAACCACACTACATTTGCTCTTACCACAATGCCACTAATAGAAGAATAAAAAAAAACAGCATTGAGAGGTTGTTAATACCAAATGCCTAAAGGCAACCAATCATTAATTGTATAGCCATGTGAGAAAGTGGGATTAGGTTCTTGAATTCAGTTAATTGTTAGTTGAGTACAAGGATAAATGTTCATAAATTACATGTGTACAATCATGTTTACTACATTAGTTAATTCAGTAGGAAACTAGAAATCAAGTTAGTTGTCACATGGAAATATGTATATAAAAGAGAAACCTATGTGAAGCAAATACAAAGTAAGTATTATATAAATAGAAAGTAATCAAAGACTTACAAGCACCTCGTCGTCTCATGGCCTATTAAGGTTTGTATTGTTAATTCTCTTGTTGCAGGGAAACCTTTTTTGGAGGGCAAAACGCATCCAATGGCCCGGTCAATTCGACCCGTATACAAAAGCTCGCTGTGGGTTTTAATTGGACAAGATAAAGCTAAACTGCTAGTGCCATAAATTGTTGGTTCTTTCAGGCCTTAGAGAATGGTTGCGGGGGTTTATTGCTTTTTTTTTAGACTTAAGTTTTAAAATCTTATCCGTTTTATTGTTCTTCTTTTTATATTTTAATTTTTATGATTATGTAGGTATTAAATAAAAATAATATTTAAAAAAGGTCCAATGAAATTGAGCTCAGGTCAACCCGAAGACTGCAATAAGACGTGAGCCGAGCTTGAGTCATGGGTCTTATTTTTATTTTGAATTGAGCTCAAACTTAGGAAGGCATAATTCATTGTGGACTGGTTTTTTTAAAATAGCAAAAAAAATATTTTGACGTTTCACACGTCATAATTCATCTGGTGTGATCGCACTAAAAAGGGCATTTAAACCACAAGAATTAAAATTAGCCAACTTAAGCTCAGTCTCACTCCATCTCTCAACGGGTTTAGGTACACGGTGGGGTCCACCATTTAATTACCGAAAGTCAAACCCGCTCATCTAGGGTTCTAAACGCCGACCTCATACGCGCTTTCCAAAATGCATAATTGGAACCATTAAAAACAGGAAATTTTGCAAATGATAAATTTACAAAGCATCTTAACACGATAATTTAGAGTTCCCTCTCTGATACCAATCTAAAACTCTGAATTCTTAGAGCATATGCTATGATATCCCAATTTTAAATGACTAAGTAAATATGGCCCGCAATATATTCCAAATTAAAATTTCTTTTTGATTTAGCAACTAAAGTCCACAAATTTTAATTTCTTCAAAATTAAAATTAAGTCGAACAAAAAAAAAATATTTGAATTTTTCTTTTA